>SKCR01034456.1:0-93957 GCA_019454045.1 Zanthoxylum bungeanum
TGAAACTCGTGAAGTAAAAGGGTTATTATCAAGACCCCCTTGTTATCGAGACCCTCTGATAGATGAACAGTGGCAACCCCTCCCGATTCTTCAATGAGTGATACTGATGGTAAAACAATGCAGCAACAAAATATTAATGAAACGCTTTTTAAAGAAAAGAGATAATGTGAATCGATTTATGGTTCGATGGGTTTATGAATCCGACATTCCTTTCAATGCCATTAATAATGATAGCTTCATAACCATGACAGAGGCAATTGGTCAATGTGGACCGAGTTTCAAACCTCCGAGCCAATATGAATTGAGGGAGACATTATTGAAAGAAGAGGTTAAAAGCCTTAAAGTATCTCTACACCATAAACCATAAACCTCATGGTTGAATGTATAGGGAAATAACCAAGATAAAAAAAACATTGATAGTGTCAAGGCTTTCACCATTTTCGTTTATGCCTATCACAAGACTTTATCGATGATGAGATCATTTACAAAAAAAAGAGGGACATAGTAAGGTCGAGAGTTACTAGATTTGCATAAGCTTTCTTAACTTTACAAAGTTTGATGGAAAAAAAAAAGAGGTTTGCAAAAAATGTTTGCTAGTATAGAATGGGATGAGTGGAAATGGGTGAAGCAAGCTAAAGGGAAAGCGACCTTTGCTACGGTGATGAGTGTTTCTTTTTGGAATGACGTGACTCAATGTTTGAAGGTGTTTCAAATAGTTGATGGGAATAGAAAGACATCCATGGGCTTTCTATATGGAGAGCTAAAGAAGGTAAATGAAGAGATAAATGAGGCATTAAAAAATATTGAGAATAATTATCGGCCAATCTTTGAGATTATTGATGGTAATGCCTTAGGTAGACTTGATACTCCATTGCATGCGACGACTTATTTATTAATCCTTGCTACTACTATAAAGATATAAATATTGAATATGATGTGAATATAATGGATGAGGTATTCACAATCGTGGAGGCTTTCTTTCCAAATGACATTAATTTGCAAAGGTCATAAATGAAGAGTTGACTTCATATAAGACAAAAGATGATGCTTTTGGTAAAATATTGATGGGAAAGCATGTGGGGTATTTACTGCTGTTTTTAATTCAGGTAAAAAAAAATATTCATTTTAGTTATTTAGTGTAATATATGACTTAATTGATTTCATTTAAATTATTTTATATTTATATTAATTTGTAGTTGTATGGTGGTGTATGTATGGATATCATACACCCCACTTGCAAAAAATGGCAAAAAGAATTATTTCCTTAACTATTATTCATCCGGGTGTGAACGAAATTGGATCACTTTTGAGAGGGTAACTATCAGTTACTTATTTTTTTATTTTAATTATTAATATCAATTGATTAACTTAAATTTGATGTAGATTCATGCGAGGAAAAGGAAAAAGACTAAATGTGAATCAGTTAAACAATCAAGTCTTTGTTTCCTTTACTGCCAAATTGAAGAACAAACACGAGGATAAGGGATATGAAATTGGATGTATTACTAGCAAAAGATGCTAGTAATGCATAAGGATGAATAGTTGAGGGTGGTGATGATGAATAAGTAGAGTTCGTTCAGGGCTTATTGGAATATAGACGGATGAAATGATGCAACCTCGGAGAAGTGATAGGAATGATGAATTGAGGAAACTTGATGGAGAAGATTCTGACTTGGATGATGAAATTAAGGAGAATGATATTGAGTTTGAGTCTGATGAAGAGCACGTGCTTGAAGGATATGGAGAAGAATTAGAAACTTAGGAGAAATAGAAGAATTAGTCACTTAAAATTTCTTTTAGAGTGTTTGGTTGGGGGGTTTTGGGGGGGGGAGGGGAGGGGAGGGGAGGGATTATTTTAAATTATGTTTGTTTGGTTCAATTTTTTGGAGGGGAGGGGAGGGGAGGGGAGCAAAATCCCTCCTAAGCCAATTTTAGCTCCCCTCCAAAAGTGGGGGGTTTTGGAGGGGAGAGAAAGTGAACAATTAAATTTTAAATACATTGACTAAATTATCCCTACTTATACATTAAAATCCAAAATTGTCTTAATTACAAATCTCTCTTATATTTGCTTCACCATTTAATTATTTTTATTCTCTTCTCTTATATTTGTTTTAATTTTATTTTTAATAACACGTATTATGTAGAGCTTTTAATTTTAATTTTATTATTTGTTTAATTCAAAGATAATATAAGCCTATATTGTTTTAATTTTATTTATAAAATGCTACAAGGATAAAATAGTAAATTAGTTTTAAAATCTCTCTCCTCAGTTCTTGAACCAAACATATATCTAATTAAAAATTTTCTCCTCCCCCTCCCCTCCCCTCCCCTCCCCTCCTTTGAACCAAACATATATTTAATTAAAATCTCTTCCCTCCCTCCCCTCCCCTCACCTCCCCTCCCTTACATTAAAATCCCTCCCCTCCGTTGAACCAAACAGACCTTTTTGGATTTTGAGTATGGGTTTTAATTGTGGACTTAATTTTTTATTGTTAATTTTATATTTTATAACGTTTCAGTTCAATTCAAATAATTTGGATGATTTATGATGATAGAAAACATTAGGTTTTAATTATCTGCTGACTAATTTCCTAGGCCCCACCTAGGAGCCTGCTGCTAGCCTATTTTAGAACAATGAAAAAAACACATCATCAATCAAACTTAAAGAAGAAACACATATGCTAAGCAAACCTAAACAAAATTAATTCATTGCATTAGGCAAATATTTGAGAGACCATCAATCAATTATTACTCAAGTATCATAAGGAATAACAAGTGAAACTCGTTGCTTTATATTTCACAAAACACAAAAGCTGGAACTTATTAAAAAATACCACAACAACATCAAAGCCAAAAAAACGAAACCTTGGCAAGAATCAGAAGCTTAAATCGAAAAAGGAACAAACTTTACAAAACAAAACCATAAGAAAAAGTAATAAAAATTCCCAAAAAGAGGCAGCATACGCATTTGTAGGCGGAGATAGGAGCAGAGGCGACGTCACGGCGTCGTAATTGTCGAAGCAAAATGGCGGTGGCCATTGCTAAAGGTCGATCAATGGATTTGTTTAACGTGTGTATGCTGGGAGAGAGAGACTGAAATTAAAGAGGTTTTAAGGGTTTTATTAGGGTTTTTATTTTTATATGAGGCCGAAAATGGTTTAATTTTAACGAGCTGGAAGGTTCTAGGGTTACTTGCAGTTGCCAGGGAAGATTATAGGTAGATCCCTATTATTTAAAATAACTAAAATTAATGGACACACATATATGCAAATATGACGTATGAGTCCATCAGCCAAAAGGGTTGTCAAATGTCGTTTCGAACTAGAACTGCCCACCAGTCCGGTTCGATTCCGAACCGATTGATTCCCTGTTCCCTGTCGTTTTTTTTTTAATTTTAATAATGATTTTTAAAAAATAAAAATGAGATTAAAAAATTTATTTAAAATTACGAATTTCAATTTAGATTACATTAAATTAAAAATAAAATTAAAGAGCTTGAACTTAAATTTTTAAAAACTTAAGTTGCATACTTATCCTCCAAATGTGAGAGGAATCAAAGCTCACGTAGTTCCATTACATTTTTAAGATAGATCACCATTATAATTTACAATTATTTACTGATCAATCATCATCATTATCAGTGTCTGTTAATCATTCAGCTCATGTTCTGCTTGCACTTGCAGATGCATTGTCGAACAACTCTTCAAAGTCATCAAGGGCATCTTCTTGTTGCCTCAGATCAGCTCGGGTGCAATCACCCACACATGTTGTTGCTTCAAAATTGCTTGGATGTAATGAAGACCGTCTCGCTTCCAAAATATTGTCTCATAAGCTGAAGGCTTGCTCAACCGCAACGGTGGAAACATGTGTTGCCAGCACCTCTTTAGCAATAATTGATAATATAGGAAATATATTTTTGATGTCGGTCTCACTAGTCAAGTACTTGAAAATTTTTACGCACCAAACTTTCAATAGGAAACTCGAAATTGGTAGATAAATAATTATCTAATTTCGGGTTGTTAGTCGTATTATCCCTATGTTTTTTATTTCGTTGTATTAACCAACGATCACCTACACTAAGTCTTGAATGTATTACAGGTTCACTACTACTAGATTGTCTTAGTGATTGCAAGTTATATATACTAATATAATCATTAAATAAAATTATTAAATCAATTTTTATTCTATCTATTATTCTTGTAATATTAATTTCATTAGCTATTTCTAAATATCCATAGTAAGATCGTAAGACACTATTCAAACCTTCTAATTTAAATCTAGGATAAAAAACCGTGGCAATAAGATAAAGTAAATTTAGCAAATTATTCTCTAATTTTAAATTTGTTTAAAATTAAATCTATTACAGGCAGCATGATTTAAAATATTTTGAACATAATTAGTAAAAGTAAATTTTTCACCAAAACTTAAAGAAAGATGTGTCATACAAGTAAATTTAGCAAATTATTCTCTATTGTTAGCATCAGAATATTTAAATAAATCTAAAGAACTCGTACCTCTACTAGATGATGCGTACCTACCCATTTGAGTTTGCATTTTATCAAGTCCAATTTCAACGACATTATGTCTATCCAAGTGCTTGTTCATATTGTCCTAACCGCCAATAAATTATAAGATAGTACACAATAATTGCGTATTACTCTTAAACCTTCATTTTCAATATCGACTAAATAAAAATGAATTTTGAAAATATCGGAGGATCGAGCCTTAACTTCTCCTCTCCGTGTACCGATACTTTGACCACTCTCTTGAGTTGACACATTGGACATGGTGTTCTCAGATGAGCTTGCCATATTTTTATAAATATTGAATAATTAGAGAATTAATTAAGAATGAGAAACTAAAGATGAGAGAATTTAGAATGAAAGAATTGTAGAAATTGAGAAATGATAGAATTAATGTGTTGAAAAAAATGAAAAATGACCCATATTTATACATTTTTGGATTATTTTTGTGATACCTAAAATACCCATAAAACTAGTCATTTTGTTAATGTTATTAAAGGTAATCTGGAACCCCAAAGGCTACTAGCTGTTGGGGTAGAACAGTTCCGGTTGGAACCCTGGAACCGGTGAAACTGAACGGTTCCAACGGCTCTGGTTCGAATCGTTGGAACCGTATGGTTCCGTTCGGTTCGGCTAGAAACCGAACAAATCCAGTTCTGGAACCGAAACCGATTGGAGCCGAAACTATCCGGTTCCAACCAGTTCGGTTAGGATTCCGAACCGGAACCGTGACTGAGTCTATTTCTAACCCGAGCTGATCCGAATTTGGTTAGGTTTTCATTCGATGATTATATTTTATTGGAAAATTATTTATAAAAATATTTGAAAATTTTAAACAAAATTAATTTTACACTTAAAATTTTAGTCATAGTACTAATTTATATTATTCAAGTTTAGTTTTACACCCAAAATGTAATAATTTATATCTAAAAAATTTTAGTTAGTATACTAATTATATCTATTTACATCTAAAAATATAAATTAGTGCATCAAGTGAAACTTTTATTGTAAAATTTTATAATAATTTTCCTATTTTATATTCTTTTACCATTTAGTGTTGGAAAATAATATGATTTACTATTTTGAAGCATGATTTTTCGTGGGACCTATCGTAAGAGGTCGTGAGTGATTCAAAATCATATATTTATATGCTCAAAATGATATTCGGTGAATGAGAAATTGTCTCTCAAATGACACCAATTGAGATAGAAAATAAGAGGAAATTGGGCAATCACACATCATAAATTAAAAAAAAGGGCTAAATGAGTTTATATATGATCATTCAAGTGTAGTTGGGTTAGAAAAGTTAGGATAAGGCTTTCTCTATGTACGCCAACACTGGGGTGCAAATCTCAGCCCGAATAGGTTCAATACATGTGTATCCGCACGTCATGCCTACATGAATGGTGTCTAAATTCGAAAAGGCCCGTTTTAGCCACGATTTTTTGCTAATTTCCATCTTAATTTTTATAGCTGAATAGTTTTCAGAATTCAAAGAATTACAATGGATTTGAGCTGTTAATAGTTTCATTATACAAAGAGATAAAAGTACTGCTAAGGTTTAATTATTCAATTTAATTAAATTGATTTCAATTAAACCATGGTAACGCGAATTTGGAAAGTCACATTTTTTATTTTATAAAAGAAAATAACTGCCTTATGTGTCTAAAAAGAGAAAAGTTTTCCTAAGATATAATTTTCACACACAAAAAGAACAAAACAATTTTTCCTATTGTCCTTTTATTTTGCAATCAAGTTCATTCCAACCTACGTTTGCTTGAATAATTCAAGTGTCCTCCGATATTATTCATACACGTTGTATCCTAGAAGACTATGATATCCCGAATTTTCGGAATAGTTTTAGAAGGTACTCGAATCGTTGTTTAGGTCTCGATATGGAATGATATTGGATAATAAGAATTTAAGTGCTGAAAAATATGTTGGAATGAATTGACGTGGTGTTTCGAAGCTTTGGAATTCGTGTAATTCGAAAGGATCGGTTACGCGTATTTTTGGATATTTTTATATGATGGATTTTTGTTGTTTCTACTATAGGAATAGAAAATGAACTCCGATTGAGCTGATTTTTAAACCGTTGGACTCATTTTTCCGAAAGGAACAACTTTCGTGTTTGATAATTTTAGAAATTTATACCAGAAGGGCCTCAAAATATAAATTTCCGAAGGAGTACATTATTAGACACCTAGATGTAATTTCACGAGGACCTGTAATTTGAAGAAAAATTTCTATAAATACTCGAAGATTTCAGAAATTATGAAATGGATAAAGTTACAAAAACCCACCACCCGACCTCTTCACGTGGCGCGAGAGAAGAAAGGCTCATCAGCTGGTCAGCAGACCACCGCTGACTTGCACGATGGCCCCAGCAAGACCGTCCGGCCACCGTGCGTCTGTTGGTGGCCGCAGTGGCCAGAAACGCAGGAGAAGAGGGAGGAAACTTGTGGCTATAACCCATTTTAGTTTCAGCTCGTCATTTTGAGTGCAATCCACCAACCAAATCGAAGCTCATGGAACGTACTACGAGTCTGCGGTGGCAGTTTTGTAGATCAACGCTCGGTTTCGCGCAAAACAAGAGAAAAATGTACGGTGAACCGTGATACCCCTTCGCCAGGTCGCTCTGATTCGAATTCCATCGATTCCTACACGTTTGTGAGAGCGTTAGGAGTCTGTTGGTGCCCTCCAAATTTTGGTAAGACCTTCCGGTAAAATTCTGTTAATTTCAAGTAAAGTATAATATGCTTGGATGCTTCCAATAGAATCGTAGAATTATGTATTGATATGTATTGAGTTAATTGAGCTAGAATGCATTGAATTTGTATAGTTGGTAGAATTTGAGTGAAATCAAAACGAATTAGATCGATCTGGTAGGTTATGTGAGTTTCGGTAAAACTCGGTTTCGCGCACGTGGATGTTTTTATGAACATAATGATAGATATGAGTTTTTTATGATGATATTATGATGTTTAGATGGTCCCAAAAATAGCCCCGACCGCGAAAAAATTAGAGGTTCCAGTTTCTGTTGAAGGAGAAACTGGAACCGAACCATGCAGTGTATGGTTTCGTTCGATTCCGGTTCCCATTCAATTCTGATTCAGTTCGGTTCTAATAACCGGAACCAGAATGGGTTCAAGAATCGATTCCTAGATCGATTTAGGAATTGGTTCCTAGAATCGGTTCCTCCACTTGACATTTTTTTTATAATAAAGAAATTTATAATTGAATAAATATTTGATGTTGAAATTGAGAATTAGTTGTAGGAGAATATGGAAAGATGAGATTGAATAAAATTTTGGAAATATTGTACCACTCAATGATCTCAATGACTATTATGTTATAGAAGGTATGATATATGATATAAACCATGTTCAAGCATGTATGTGCTCACGAAATTACTTTTCGGGTATTCGATAATTTTCTCACAGTTCCGATACAAATTTAGCTTAAGATGTAACCAAGACAACCCTTAGTATTCTGGGCATAACTTTTTCATATGATTTTTATGAATTTTATACCATTGGAAGGCTAAGACAAACATCTACAACTTTACTATTGAATATGTTCCCAAATGTTGAGAAGAACTTGGTCGAATTTGGTCATTTCTCCAAGTCATTTGCATTATGACGTGAATAAGGAGTAAAACGAGAATTACCATTTGATTCATAAGCCCATAATCCTTTTCACTTGGGTCCAATAATTATAAATGACCCAATAACCCTATAATATCTCTCAAAACCCCTAGACTCATCTAGAAAGAACCAAACAAGTCAAGAAAGGGAATAAAAACCATTGGCCCCTAGTATAAATAAGGGCTACTATTCATTCATCCAAAGAAAGAAAGAAAATGGGAAGAAACGTGAGGGAGAGAAGAGGGAAGGAAAGAAGAAGGGAAAAAAGAGAGAATGAGAAAATTATAATCTTACAAGAAGCTTGGAAGAAGAATGGAGGGATTCCAATAAAAACTCAAGTTTAGAAAGAAGAAATGGAGACTTATGGACTTCAAAGAAGAAGAAAGAACATGATTCAAGGTGAGTAAGGCTTGACCTAAATCTTTATATATTGAGTTTTGAGGATTTGATGATTGTTGTATGATATTAGTTTGTTTTTGATGTCATTTGGGTGGTTTTTGTATTAAGAAGTTGATGTTGTAAGAAATCCTAAATATGGAACTAAATCGAAGATTCTACCGGCAGAGAATACACCACCCTATCCCCCTGAGCCTATGACCTTCTGACTCCGCTCAACACTACTAATCCCATCTCATACATAAACTCATGCATATGGACCATTGCCCAACTCAATAACATGGAATGCATCTCAAATACTCATACTATGTACTCAACAGTACTTTATATTATAATTCTGATAACGAACACTTTTAACACATAACATACACAATCTCTACTATACAACATGTATGATGCTTGACTTTACTTAGACTCTGACTGTAATGCAGCTCTAGCTCGACCTAGTGGACTCAAACTCTCAAGTGACTGCCATCAGTATCTGTCATCTCGAGCTCATTCTCCGGGTATACCTGTAAAATAAAGAAACTCGGAGTGGGGGGTTAGATCGTTTGAACGATCTAGTGAGTGGACATTTCAAAACATGAATTGAAATGCTTTTTGAAAATCCAGTGTTCTAAACCAAAGTCATTTCAAGGAAATCATCCTTTTTTGAAATCTCTTTACTTATCTGAAAATAATTCTCTTTCTGGAAACTTTTTGGAAAATTACTTTCGGTCTGTAAATCTCTGAAATTCTCATAAAATAGTTTCTTTTGAAAACTCTTTCTTAAAACCATATTTTCTGAAAAATCTCTCTCTGAAATATTTGTATCTGTAAATCTGGACGTATGAGGACGTTATGTCTCGCCGTCCCCTCATACGTCTAATCTGGTGGTCTTGAGGCGTTACGTCTTGCCGTCCCCTAAGCTACTGAACTGGAGTCGGAGGTGCGGATCTATGCTACCCTTCTGACTCTGAATTTGGGGTCTAGGGTCGTTACGTATCGCCATCCCCCTAGCCCAAAAATCTGAGACCTACGAGCATCTGTCATCCATAGTCCTGAACTACGTGTGCACAAGTTCTATGAGTTCGTCAATTCCATATCTGTCAATTCCATATCTGAGTCATATTACAACTGAGGTGGGTTTTTCCCCATGCCTCTAAAAAACACAAAATCATGCTTTATAAAACATTACTTTCTAAAACATTGCTCAAAATATTTTATTCATAAAACATCTGAGATAAACTTGGCTAACGCCCTAAATGCGAAAAAAGTAAGTTTCATCTCAGAGACATATAAGTAAACACAAGTTTTAGAAAATAGTCAACTCACAGATTTTAGGATCTAGCTGATACTACTTCGTTTCGTCGAAGAATATTACGGTTCCTGCGATGATCTATAATTGAGAAACTTGATTAGAATATAAGGTGTGAAACATTTTTCGAAATTAGACTAAACTTTTTAATTCCACTAATCCATAAACACCATATGGTGTATTATGCTCGCGACATGTCATAATGTGTGTATATGAGATGATATTGAATCATTAGGGTGGTCTCTAAAATCCTAAGTTGAAACTGAAATGATATGAAGTTGTTTCCATCTCGCGTCGCGAAGCCAGGTCTGGTGTGTCGCGACGCTCAAAAAGCTGGTTGAGGCAGAGAGTAACTTCCTATTATACGTCACGACTCCAAAGGGAGCGCGTCGCGACGCTCTCATGATCAGACCCGAGGCAGCGGGCCTCTGATTGTTACCCATCGCGACGCTCGATCGATTTCAGGGCCTAGCTCCAACTCTTCAATGACATACTCAAGCAATCCTCACACCATTATACTTAACACCTTCACATATGCACTTCTAAAACCTCTACATTGATCCAACTAATCTCATATCACCACCCAAATACAACCCTTTAGCTAGTATCACTAAATTATAAAGTAATAATCCCCTAACACATTCATACACATATAGGCTTCATTCCATACCAAAAGTATCATGACATTTCTCAAAATACATGCTAATTATACTTTCAATGCCAATTAAGCAACTCCATTTCCTAGGGTATGCAAGGTGCAAATTTAGGGCTTTGTATTCTTTGCTCAAAACTAAAAAATTGAGAAGATAGAAAGAGAAAGGAAGCTTACTTGACCAAGAAAACTTGAGAACTCATCATCATTCCTTCAAAATTTCCATGAGAAAGAAAAAGATTGAAGCTTCCTTGCATCCATGGTGCTTCACATTTTTGGCTCAAGAGAGGTGGATGAATAGTGCTATATTTATAGGCAAAATGGATGATTTTTATAATGCAATGGGTGGCTAGGATTGTGCCACATCACCGAAATCTAGGCTATTCTTGAATTTACTATAGCATTCACGGAAATTATGATTTTTGACCTACTTCTGGTTCGTATTTGGAAAAATATTCAATGCGAAAGTTGTAGGTCTTGGTCTTAGCTTTCAGACAATATAAAATCCTAAACAATCGGAGGTTGTATGAAAAAGTTATGGCCTAAATACTAAGGGTTATCTGGATTGAATCTTAGAATAAATTTCATATCGGAATTGCGAGGAATTTATTGAATGTCCGAAAAGTAATTTCATGAGCATATACTTGCTTAAACATGATTCATATCATGTATTATGCCATCATAACTTAATAGTCATCAGGATTATCGGGGTGTTACAAATTAGACGTGGTCGGCGGTTCGGTTCGGTTCCGAACTAGAACCGAACTGAACGGTTCCCGGTTCCACAAGTGTGGAACTGGAACCGAATCAGATAATTTTGGTTCAGTTCCGGTTCCACACTATTGTGGAACCGAGAACCGAGAATTGAACCGGACGGTTCCGGTTCGGTTACGGTTCCCCTTCCGTTTTTTTTTAATTTTAATAATAAATTTTTAAAAATAGAAAAACTTCTATACCAAAACGACCCTTTAATCGTAATATTTTTTCAGACTATCATATTATTTTTATAGAATACTTTTTATAAAAAAAATTTAACATAAAATTCTTTTTATAGCCAACTCTTGGCTAGTGCTTTCTTCATATAAGCGATGTGGGCTATTTGTTACTTAGCTATTGTGTCCCACATCGCTTATATGAAGAAATCAATAACCAAGAGTTGGTTATAAAAATGATGTGGGTGTGGACATTCATGTTTTAGTATTGAAATTTTAAATCTCATTACTATTTCTCTAAAAAATTATTATTAAATTTTTTTTAAAAAAAATTGGAAAACGATTTTAGGGTTCCAAGCCATCGGGGGAACCCAGTTCCAACCGGTTCGGTTAGGGTCAAAACCCTAACTGACTGACCCTAACTGAACCGGTTAATTACGGTTCCAATTCTGGAACCGAAACCGTCCGGTTCCAACCGGTTCGGTTTCGGTTCGGAACCGGAACCTTGGCCGGGTCTAGTTACAATAACCCAAGGAATACCATTGATTATAAGAAGCCTAATTCTTTCAGTGTGTGCTTTGTAAATTTTCATCAGAGTATTTTGGGGGAGAGAAATAAAATATTTGTGGAGTTTTGTGAGAGTTTCTTCCATGGCTTGACCGTAGAGTATCAGTAATTTTAGGAAATTGAAAGAACCAACTTAGAGTCATAGAGTACCATTATCCGCTATTTAACCGAGGTGCAAGACTTTGACAAAAAAATAATGCAAAACACAAGAAAAAAAATAGAAAATTAAACAAAAACAGAATGAAAAAATAATAACAACAAATTATAATGCATCAATCACAGTACAAAGGGTTTGAAAAGAAAAAATATTCTTGAAAATTTGAACACCAAAAAAATGGTTCAAACATTATCCATTTACTTTGAATACATCATTTACTTTGAATACATCACCATCCATATGATTCTCAATGTTAATAGTTCCATATTGGTAAATGTGCTTCTCAATAAATGGACCACTCCATTTAGATTTCAAATTTTCAGGATTTTGTGATCATTATTTCGACAATGAATCACTTCATCCTATTTTGAGATGTAATTGACTGCAACTAAAATATATAAAAATCCAAATGACGGTGGAATGGACCCATGAAATCTTTTCCCCAACAATCAAAGATTTCAATGATAATGATGGGATTTAAAAGCATAATGTTTCTTTTAGAAATGAATCATAACTTTTGATAATTTTCACAAGTTTTGCAGAAAACATGTGTATCTTTAAATAAGGTGGGCTAATAAAATCCACATTGTAAGGTTTTTACAATGGTTTTTTAGATGAGAAGTGACCTTTGCATGCTTCAAAATGACAAAACTGAATAACACTACTTATCTCTTTATCTTGTATGAATCATCGAAAAATCTGATCAGGGCAATACTTGAACAGATATGGATAATTCTAATAAGATCTTTTGACCTAAGTCAAAAATTTCTTCTTGTCTTGATGGCTCAAGTCTGGGGGTATTTTTCATGTTGCAAGAATTGATAATATTAGCATATAAAGGCATTGTATTTACAGAAATAAAAAATCACCAAGAAAAGAGTCATTGATAAGAGTTCTGTCAATTGCTGACTCATTCATGAGTCTCGATAAATGATCTGTAACTATATTCTCTGCTCTTTTCTTGTCCTTGATTATGAGATTGAATTCTTGAAGCAACAAAATCCACCGTAGTAATCTTGGCTTTGCATCATGTTTAGACATAAAATATCTAACAAGAACATGATCAAAATAAACAAGAGTTGATGAACCAATTAAATATGAACGAAATTTATCCAATGCAAATATTACAACATGTATTTATTTTTATGTGGTAATGTAATTCATTTGTGCACTTTTTAAAGTTCTACTTGTGTAATAAATTACATATGGCTTACATTCATTTATCTGTCCTAATACTGCGCCAACTTCATAGTCACTGGCATCACACATTGGCTCAAAAGGTAAGGACCAATTAGGGGATTACATAATAGGAGTAGAAGTTAAAAGACTAATAATTTTTTTCAAGTGATTTTTGACAATCTTTTATCCATTCAAATGTTGTATCTTTTAATATGAGGTTACACAATGGTCTGGATATAATACTAAGGTTTTTAATGAACCTCCTATAAAATCCTACATGTCCTAAGAAGGAATGAATTTCCCTGATTGTTTTAGGTGGTGGCAATTTAGATATCACCTCTATTTTTGCCTTGTCAACCTCAATACATTTTGATGACACAACTTGACCAAAAATAATTTCTGAATTAGTCATGAAATAATATTTTTTGTAATTTAACACAAGTCATTTTTCTTCACATCTTTTCAAAATTATTCAAGTAATTTTTAAATGAGTTCCCAAAGACAGTTATATCATCCATAAAGACCTCTAAACAATGTTCAACCATGTCACTAAATATGCTTAACATGTATCGTTGGAATGTTACTGGTGCATTACAAAGTCCAAATGACATTTTCCTAAATATAAATGTTCCAAAAGGACATGTGAATGTGGTCTTTTCCTGGTCTTCTAAAGCTATGAGAATTTGATAATTGTACGGGCCAAATTTGGGCCCAAGGGTAAAATTATCATTTCACTTCCGGACCAACCACAAGGCTAGACACCAATTACTAAAAACCCAAAACCCTCTAAGAAGCCCAATTTTTAAATTGATATTGGACCAAGAGATCTCATAAGACCATACCCAATAAAAAACTTGACTAAAATGGCATATAGACTCATCAGTTACCAAACCAGAAAACACATGGACTCATAACTCCCCTCATTAAATTGGCCGTTTTTTAAGAATCCAATGGACAAAAGAATGAATGAGCACACCTCTCGAAGGGCTTATAAAAAGGAAAGGTAATCCACAGTAGAAGGACAAGTTTTTTCTTCTGGAGCTGAAGCATTCTTATTTGAGCTTTCAAAATATTTCGCCCTCAAAACACCAACCCACCGCCCTCACAACAATCAAATGAAGATTAAGGTAACATCAAGCCTTGCTCTTCCTTATTTTCTGGTCATCCTCATCACTGACTTGAGCATCGGAGTGCCTACGGCACCCACCACATCGGTGGGCAGTAACCTCATCGCTTATTTTACCTTTGTTTGCAGGATCACTAGTGCCCCCTACTACAAATTCTCAATTATGGACCTCGGATGAAAATCAACATCCACAATAATAACCTAAGTAACCATCAAGAAAGCAATAGTAGGGATATCCTTCTACTATTTCCGAAATTTGGTCAAGAAATGGTAAAAGAAAAATGATATTTTCTAATGGTGTCATTTAATTTTCTATAGTCAATGCACATACGCCAACTAAATGGGATTCGAGTTGTGATTCACTCTCATTTATCATTTTTGACGATAGTTATTCCAGACTTTTTAGGTACAACTTATGTAGGACTTACCCACTTACTATCGGAGATATGATTGATAATGCTTACATCAAGAAGTTTAAGGACTTCCGTTTTTTGTCTGTGGAAGTATTACATACCTCTTCGAATTCCCTTAAGCGTTGATAAGAGTTTTTTGATTCTAGACGGTGTAATGTTGGTAAAAGTTGGATGGCACCCAGTTTGAAATTGAAGCGTGGTGCATCTGGGAGGAAAACAATACAAGATGATGATCATGTCCTAGTGAGATTCATGTATTCTCTGAGTGTCATAGGATGATTAAGATCACCATGCTGTAACTCGTGTTCTACCTAATCAACTGGAATTTCATATTAGGTATCAGCCATTTTGACTGAGGGTGACAGTGATAGAGACTCTCTATTTAATATACCGCTAGATGATCGAGACCAATGTCTCATGCAACCTAAATGAAGACTATATGCTAAAATTTAAATACGTAAATACAATACTTACAAAAAAATTAAAATAATAAACAAGTTAAAAATAAAAAATAAAAAATAAAAGAAAAAGAAAATAATACAAATATAGCGATTATATCCTAAAAATATCTTCTAATTCTTGTTAATTCAGATCTCAATTGAATTTACCGTTCAATTATCTCAATTTCTCGAATTCGATTTTCAGCAAAAATTATGAAATAATCTCTAAATGGAGATAGTTCAGCAAATTTACTGGCAACATGCAAACCCAATTTCAATTCATTTTTCTCTTCTCTGTAGTCTTGAAGAATTTTGTACAGGGTTTGTCCAAGTAATGGACGTCTAGATTTGGACATATTAGGATCAATCAGTACATGGTGGAATCTACACAGATGCAAAGAAAGAAAATAAAGAAAAAATTCATGTGATGCAGAAAATAAAAAATAAAACAAAATGTAAGGATGTTAAATTATTATTCTATCTACTAAATTATAATCCTGTGCAACGAAGTTAAAAATTTGACATGCAAAGTAGTTATTTACTCCCACGTATAAGAGTGTCGAAGTAATAAAATAACCCGGCGAGTCCAGGGTCGATCCATATGGAATAGATATAGTAAAATAAAATAACAATTCGAGACACAAAATAAAAAGGCCGAATTGATTGAAGTGAGTGACAATTTTAAATTGAACTGCAAAGATAAAATAAAATACAAGGGTTAGGGGATCCACTCTTGGTATTTCAAATATAAAATAATTTTTACTTCTTATGAAATATAAATTATAATTATTTCCCAATTAACTTATTTCGTGATTATCATGTATTAATTATGCCAACATATGTAACTCGCTTTGTATATAATTAGTCCATGTCAATATGCTAAATTATGCCAACACATATAAAACCATCCATAAAGGGGTAACAAGATTTGTCAATAATTAATCCAAATTTTAATAGTTAACTGTATTATATTTATGGGATTCAATTATTATTTGTGCCAATCAGGGACTGTCTACAGTTAGTCAAAAGTCCTAAATAATCCGGAAAGAGTTCAAATTTTATTTGGGAAATAATCACACACACACACACATATATAAATAAAAATCATGTATATTTTCATACCAAGAACTTCACCTTTTACCCTTACCGGATGCAAATTAGCTACTCATGCTTTGAATAAAAACACACATAATTTTATCAATGAAAGAAAAAGAAATTACAACAAAGAAAATTAAAACACATAAGAGTTGAGACTCCACAAATTCTTAAGAAAGAATTATGGAGTTGGCAGAAGAAAATGAGGTGTTGAACACCTCTATTTATAGAGGTGCTTTGGTACCTCTTCTTGCTCTTACAAGTTGCTCTTATAAGCTCATTTTGTTGCCAATCTAAACACGGTAAATATTTTCCAAATCCGATTTGAATCTTGATGTCACACTCTTTTAGGTTTCGCAGGTCCTAAAATTTAGATTTTATATCCATTTTCCCGATGAGCATCCAAACCACTATTTTTGCCTACACAAGAAATAAAAATCACAATAAAAATATATAAAACATAGATTTAATTCTTATTTCACAAGTATGCTAAATTAAGGGGGTTAATGAAAATTTAAGTGTAAACTGATTAATTTTTCTTTTATTAAATGTACACTTTTTAGTGTTCATCACCAATCATTTTTTATAAAAAAATAATATTTGATAATATAATTATCAATCAAAATAATTAAGCTTTATTAGATAACATTAATTATTTACTAGATCAATTGAGATTAATCAAATTTATTTAATAGTTAAATAAATAATCACATAAGGGCGTTATTGTAGTTTCATAAATATCTCTTTAATTGGAGGATATTTTGGTAATTAAAAAAAATATATTAATAGGTGTATATCACTTAATTTAATAGTTAGACAAAAATGATAAGATTACCCCTAATATGCATATTTAGACAAATTAGATTAAACCTATTAAAAAGTTGATTAAAACTTTTATTAATCTAATAAATGATAAGCTTAATCATAAAAGATAAACTTAAGCATTTTGATAAGTAAATTTTAACCAAAAGAAAATAGTTGTAGGATAAGCTTTTGAAGTTCTCTATAATTTTCAATAAGAGAAGTAGATTTAATCTTTCATCCAAGTTTGATGGGTAAGTTTTGATGATATCTAATAAGTTATGTTTTTCATTAATAATTTCATATCATTAGTGAAACATATGGTGATGTATTATGTATTTGATGCATAATAATATAGCTTGAAGTTAAAATAAGGTTAAAGATTTGTGTATAGGTGCTTAAGAAGCATAGAAACACAATTTGATTGTGATTGAATCAAGTTTATGTATGTTAAACATAGAACACAAAAGTTAGAGTTTTGAACTCTAGATAAAAATTTCGAACTATGACTATCATTCTAGAATCACTTGACCACCTTTAAGTGACGTAAAATTATTCAAGGGTTATTTCTTTGTGGGATTCTTGTTTAGTTTGAATTTTAGATTCAAATTTATGCATATATATATATTTTGAATATATATATATATATATTATATGAATATTTAATAATTTGAAAAACATGTTCTTTAATTTTTTTTAGATGTGTTGATGTTGGTTTTTATGTTAAAAATTAAATTTTAGGTGTTTGGAATTATTTTGGAGAAGATTGAAGTGTATTGAGTAAAAAACCCATAATTATCAACTATCTGAATTTCCAGAGAGCTAATATAATTTGAAATGAAAACGCGCACTACACACGCATAGCACACACAATGTTCGCGTGATGCGCGCTAAATATTCTTTTTCCCCTTTCAAAGCTTCTGAACTCTTTCTTCCTGGATTTTTTGGACTCGTAATGGAATATAGTATCCTATTTAGTTATTTAAAAATACACCTATATTATGTATCCGCTGATTTTTATGGTACGAGTGTGGTTAGTTACCGAGTTTTATAACTCACTCCACAACAGTTTGCTAGTTTTGCAGGTTGGCAACCAGAGCAGCCAACTGTTCAAGTTTTTGAGAAGTCATGCTCGAGACGACGGATCACCCAATTTGCAGTTAGCCATACTATAGTCATGGGAAATGTCCAAGAAGTTTAAGATCTATGTTGATTATGTTATTAGTAGTGTTGTGCACATTATTTTGTATGTATATAAATGAAAGTTATGATTTGTACGTATAACTATGGGCACAGAGCCCTTGAGAATTGATGATGAGTATTTGATGTATCTTGAGTTATGGACCTGAGGTCCATTTGTGTATTTGATGTTCATTATAAGTCTCATTTTGGTGCTGGACTGTGTTCCAAGTTTCATAAATGTAGGGTGTGTCATGTCCGTTTTTTGATTGATTTGAGTCTTAGAGAGATGAGTTATTCTTGTCTCTTGCCGATAGTATCATGGCTTCGATGGGTTGTTATAGAGACAATCACTCTACATATCCTAAGCACCGACGATAAGAGGCGAATATATTTTAAGGACACTGTCCTGCACATGCCTCGACAGTTTCTTCATATTTTTTTTGTTTACATTTTGTAATCCAATTTCGTTGTTGTATTACTGTTGTTAACTATTTTTTTCCCATTGTTGATATAAAAATTTCTAGTTATTTGTTTCAATAATATATACGGATCTTGTGTGTTTTTCCAACAATTGGTTCATCTTTTGAAGACCAAGAAATGAACTTAATTGAAAATGATAAATTTAAAATTTTATAAAGTTTGAATCATTTTTAAAAGTGAATGAACTTAAAATATAAGATTTGGACAATCCTAACTCTTAAAATAGCTTTTGGGTTGAGTTAGGATGTTAAATTTTAATACGAAGTCAGAGCCAGACTCTCTAACGAGTTAGCAATTTCGTAATACTTGGGTATCAGTGATGGAAAACTTGGATGTAATGAATGATGCAAATTAATTTGATGGCAATAGCAAGATCAATTATAACAATTACAGTGCAAACAAGAATGAATTACTACAATTATGAACAATAAGTAATCGAAAAATGAAAATAACTCAAGCGAGGAAAATATTGAGTCTTATATATATCAGTCTCCTTAAAACAGATTCATCACCTGCCACGGTGCTTAGGATTAGAACCGGCGACTGTTTCCCAAGATAAAATGTAAACTTGTAACTTTGGAGCACTACTAAATTACCTAAGTGAACTCGGTTGCACGTTGAACTTGAATTGAACGAAAAGAGAAAAATTACTCCCGACTTGGGCAAGAAATTTCGTGTGGTGCTCTCGGTTTTTGGTGTGTAAAATACTTCTTTTGTTTTGTGTTTATAAAAGAAAAAAGAAGAAAAACTATTCCAATTTCTTAGTAATTAGGGAATTAATTCTCTATTGAATATCATATTCATTAGGGAGAATTTATGGGCACACCAGGGCTAAAACTATTACAGTAGATGAAAAGCCACCAAAAAATTAAAGGAAAATTAGCAAAATCAAGGCTAACACGAGCCTAGATCGATTTGGGCCACATTCATGTATGCTGGATGTGCGGGCGTACATAGGCTCAAGGCAGACCAACCTCGAATCTGGCTGTGATTCGCACCCCTTGCGGGCGCATGTGTAGAGAGAACCTCTATCCGTAAGTTTTTACCACTTTATAAAAAAGCAATTATATACAAACCCTTTTAGGCTTAGTTATTTTTTTAGATGTGGGATACACTTATTTCTTTTAATTTTCCATTCTCAAAATATGCATTTTGTGAGACAAATTCTCATTCATCCGAGCATTATTTTGAGCGTATTGATATACCATTTTGAAGTACTCACATAATAGAATCCAAATTTCTCATGATCTCATCATTCATATTAGTGGGTTGCACTTAAAATTTTACTTCAAAATAGAAAAATACACATTTTCTCTTTATTTTCCAACAATCCGCCACATGAATGAAATTTGGCGGAAAACAAAAAATAACATATTTTGACACTAAAATATTTTGATATCAATAATCAAGTTCGACGGATCAAAACCTGCATAGGTCTCAATCTTTGAACCTTCCATTGTGACAATATATCTACTTTACTGACTGGCTAGTAGATGTGATGTCTTTGAATTGTTTTGTCTTTAGTGTAAATAGTGATGCACTGGACACAAGAATCTTTCATAATAAAATCGAGTTCTCACAATTATGTTCATTTTGACCCTGAACATCTGTCTGGTTCTGCAAGAGTTTTAAGAATTGAAAATCTTACAATTCCCTTTAAAGCGGCCTCATTATCTCCCACATAGATGTTTTCTTAATCTAAGAGTAATCTGCATTATTCCGCTTGGATTCCCAAAGCATAAGAAATATTAAGAGTATAGCTCATCCTACATTCTACATGCATCGCTAGTTCATCATAGGAATGGGCAAGAGGGTAACCCCGACATGAGAGTAACACTTACAGTGATCCAATAAGATCTTTACAATTGTGTTGTCCATTTGAACCTAGTTCTTGGGATCTCCAGTCAGTTAGGTTGGGTTTTACTTCGTATTGGCTTATTATATTATGGGTTTTAGTCTCATTGCCCTCGATGATTTCTCTATTGCTTCTCTGTTTAACCATTTAGTTAGCGGATCCGCAATATTATTCTTTGACCTTACATAGTCAATAGAAATAATTCCAGTAGAGAGTAATTGTCTAATGGTATTATGTCTACGTCGAATATGTATAGACTTACCATTATACATATTGCTATGTGCCATACCAATTGCAGATTGACTATCACAATGTATGTAAATTGTTGGCACAAGCTTTGGCCATTTGTAATACCTTCCAAAAAATTTCACAACCACTCTACTTCTTCACCATATTTATCCAATGCAATGAACTTTGATTCCGTTGTTGATTTGAAAACTACAATTTGTTTAGTGGATTTCCACGATACAATAGACACATAGCCACTTGTAGATTTTGAGTCTTTCACGTCAGATATCCAGTTTACATCACTGTATCCTTCAAGTACAGTCGGATATCCAGTATAGTGTAATCTATAGTTATGAGTAAACCAGATGTATCTGAGTACTCTCACTATAGCTTTCTAATGGTCAGCATCTGGATAACTCATATATCCGCTGAGTTTATTCACTAAATAGGCTAAGTCCGGTCTTATACAACTGGTTAAGTGCATTAGACTTCTTATAATCCTTGAGTATTCTACTTGAGAAATCCCTTCTCCTCCATTTTTGATAGATGTACATTCATATCTAAAGGAGTTTTTGATACAACAGAATCACCTTTGTTAAGTTTATCAAGAATTTTCTCCACATAATGAGATTGACTAAGAATAAGACCATTAGCGGTTTTTGAAATTTTAATTCTTAAAATAACATCCGTTTGGCCTATGTTTTTCATGTAAAATTTTGAATTCAATGAATTCTTGACAGATTTAATCATTCTATCATCACTCCCAATAATGAGCATGTCATCAAAGTACAAACATAAGATAACATATCCAATTTCTATCTCTTTTACATATACACATTTTGTCACATTCGTTGTTTTTAAAACCATTTGTTATTAATATATGATCAAACTTTTCATGGCATTATTTTGGTGCTTGCTTCAAGCCATATAATGACTTTACCAATTTTCATACTTCATTCTCTTATCATGGAACAACAAAGCCTTCAAGATATTGTATGAGCGAAATGAGGCTTACAATTATGCTTATGACGTCAGTGACGACTACACTATTGGGCTCGTAGCTCGTAGAGAGTATAAATAATCCTACTGAGGGATTAGCTGGAGAATAAGGGAGTCGCCACCTAGTATGAGACATTGTCAATTATTTAAGGCCGCACTACACCCATCGTAAGGTCTGACCTTAAATCCATTTGGGTTCAGAATGGTCACTTACTAATGCCAGTATAATATCCACACTTAAAAGAGGATCCACATGTCTTTATAATGAAATCACATACAAATAGTTTATATAGAACACAGTAACTATAACACCCATGAAAGCGATAATAAAATAAAATAACAAATAGAATGAACTCGGGAGGATATAAGTGGGATCTGGCCTGATATATATTATCCATGAATGTCTGGCCAGACATATATGATGTTTGGCTAGATTTACTACATAAATCAAAAAGGTCAGAAACGCAGGATTATCTTAGATGATAGATATGACAACGTCAGAAACAGTTAGCTTCAGAGTAAAGCAATAAATAAGTAGTTAATTAAACAACTAATTATAAAGAAAACATAAGCATGATGATAATGATAAGAAGTAGAAATAAGACCGCGCACGTTCGTTTTCACATGGTATGTGGAATTATATCCCGAGTGCAAACTATAATACCGTCTATTCAGATTCAGCTACAGAATCTACGTCCAGATTTCCATCCTATATACCACAAATAATTAAGTGTACGAGGCCAGATTGCCAGTTTATACGACATGAGTTACTTTGTGATAGATTTTATGTCTGGTTGGACATACGACGTCAAATTAGAAGAATAACAGTAGTAGAATGGAGATTAAGGTGCCCTCAGGTCTTTACCTTTGTTATTGTTGGCTCCGAAATGCCTCTGAAAAGTTCAGGTAGGTTGATAGATCTCTTGCTGGAGAGAATTCAAGGGTTGTTGCTGTGTTTTGGATTTTCTAGTTCTGGGTTTCTTCCAAGCTTTCTGTGTTCGGTTTACTATTACTTGTGTGTTTGTTTCTCAAAGTCATCCCTCATCCCCATATGTTTTGTTCTCTAAAAAAAAGCCCATGTACGTTGGCTTAGTCTTCTCTTTTATAATAGCAGCTTTGCAGTTAAGAAGAAAAGTAATTGGAATGGAAAGTAATGGAAAGGAAAATGGTTGTTTTGGAAGGTGATTGAAAAGGTAATTGGTTAAGAAAGAAAGAGGAGAATCATTATGCAAATCTAGAAAACTCAACAAATATCTGGCCTTATATATACTATATCCGACCAAATTTGAGGCTTATGTCCGGCCAGCTTTGGTGATTATATCCGGTCGGATTTGGACATAAATGATTTAGTCTGGATTTGACTGTTCTTTTAGACTTTTTTTAGGTTTCTTTTCCTTCCAGTATTAAACCTTATAATTTTCCCAAACTTTCAGGAGTGTTCTCATAAGAGACTCATCATCTGGTTATGCATAAAAATGGGATGTCTATAGTCACCCCCACTTTGGTAGGCTTATGTTATGTGTGACACTGACAAGTCTATCAAAGTCATGCATGCTTATTTTTGAGAATTATGGGTTTTGTTCCCGATGTTGATAATTGCGGACTTTATTCCCAATTTTGATTATTATAGACTTTATTCCCGACTTTGATGATTATGGGCTTTATTCCCGATGTTCAATAATTATGGGCTTTATTCTCGACTTCGATGATTGTGAGCTTTGTTGCTGATGCTTTTGAATGGCTACAGGCTTTATTCCTGACTTTGTTGATTTTGGACTTTATTCCCGATGCTCTGAATGATTGCAGACTTTATTCCTGGCTTTGGTGATTATGGGCTTTGTTATCAAATTTGATGATTATTGGCTTTGTTCCCGATGTTTTTGAATGGATACATGCTTTAGTTTTGACTTTTTTAATCATGGGATTTATTCCTGAAGTTCTAATTGCCGGCTTTATTCCCCGCTTTGGTGATTATGGGCTTTGTTCCCGACTTTGGATGATTACAGGTTTTAATCCTGACTTTGGCAATTATGGGATTTGTTCCCGATTTGGATGGGCTTCATTCTCAAATTCTTACTCCAGTCTCGGAGTTATTGGATGTTTGTCATGAATCTCCACCCATTACTGGAGCTGTTTGATGTTTGTCTATTTCCTTCTTAGAGTTGTCTGTTGCCTATCCCTATTCTTGAAGCCATCTTCATTCTAGAAGTCTTTATCCATTATCAGAGTTGTCTTCATTCTGGAAATTTTTTGTCTGTCTATCTTCATTCTGAGGTTTCACTTCATTCCTGAAGTTGACTACTATTCATCTTCGGTCTGAGGTTCCACTTCATTCTCAAGGCCGTCGGATGTTCATCGTCATTTTGAGGTTCAACTTCATTCTCGAAGTTGTCTATTGTTCATTCTCATTCCGAGGTCTCGCTTTATTTTTGAAGTTATCTGATGTCCACTCTCAATGTCGAGATATTCCAAAGCTACTTTAATTGGTTTGCTAATTCTTTTGATATTCTAATTCTGCCCAACTTTCTAAATATTCAAATTTCCATCGGTTTTCCAAATCCATTGGTATTTTAAGTCCATCCAGTCCTTCTAAATCTGTCAGTGTTCCTAATCCATTTCTAATCGGCATTCTAATTATGTCTAGCTTTCTAAATCTGTTGGCATACCAAACCCATCTTCAATTCTTTTGGCGTTCTAAGTCCATTAGCATTCCAGATCCGTCAGCGTTGTAATTCTATTCAGCTTTCCAAATCTTGTGGCATTCCAAACCACTTTCCAATTTCAATTCCAAGTTTGTCATTATTCCAAATTAATTAGTGTTCCAAATCCAGCGGTGTTCCAAATCAATCGGCGTTCCAAGACGATCGGCGTTCCAATCCTATTTGCTTTCCAATTCTGTTTAGATCTCCAATTCTGTCAGTGTACCAAAGCCATTTCCAATTTTCCAAATCCTTCAGCTCGTTTCATCTTTGGGGGTGGTCATTTTCTAAAATTCCTTTACTGTTAGAAGAGTTCAAAATCATCTATTACTCCAATTTGTTTTTATCATATGTATTCTAAAACCCAATTTTCTTATCTAAAGGAATTATAAAACTTATTAATATTGTAGGCATTCCAAAACCTAATTGAACGGCAGACGTCGCCCCCAACTAATACATATGGCAGACCTCGCCCCCAGTTACTAGGTTCAGGCGGGCCTCACCCCCATTATTCTTTCTTAGGTGAGCTTTGTCCCTATGTATTGTTCTTTTGACTGTCCGGTGCTCCGTTCTTGGAGGCTTCGACTTTTGACTCCTACTGAGCGTTCTATGTCTTGCTCTATTTCTTGGACACTAGCGTTCATCCAAATCTCTTGCCAAATAAATGTTATATGTATGTATGCATGTATACATGTATATATGTATGCAAATGATCTCTAACTACATACTCGTTCTTCAGCTTGAAAGGGTGCAGGAGTCGCGATGTTCTTCTGTAGAGATTTGGATTTTGTCTCACTCCTTGCCCCGGCTGTCCCTCGGGATTTCCAAATCATCAATCTTACTTTCCAAATTTTTATCATGCAATGACTCCTCGCATAGTCTCAAAAGTGTTTTTTTTTTGAAATCCAAAGTACTAGCGTTGTTTAAACTCAAAATTCTGTTCCAACAAAGGTTTCACCTTTCGACTGCTTCTCTATGTGTGTTTGTGATTCTTTTACAAAGAATTATGCACAACCCGGATTAGTTTATGCTGACGCTAAGTGTAGACTAGTACTTGCACTTTAGTTCATTTTTCTTTTTTTTCTTAGTCAAGGTAATCTAACACCTAGTTAAGGATCAATAGGATTTAGAATTTGTAGGGTTTGTCCCTGTCCCAAGCTTCCTTTAGTTGTCAAATTGCATTTTGATGCAAAGACTGTATATTTGTGATGTGAACCCATAGTTACTCAATATTTTCACCAACTCAGGTTGCTTTATACTCAATATTTGAGTTGCCGTTTGACGTAAAAGTAGTTGTGGGGTGTACGATACTCCTGGTTACTAAGCAATCCAAACAACAGAGTAGGTTTTGTGGGATTCACCCAATTTTATGTATTTTCTTTTTTTTTTTTTCACATTTTTTTCCTTTTTTTTCTTTTCATTTTCGTCATCTCCTAAAACTAGTGTCATCTCAGTCCTAACTTTGGAAAATGGTCAAATGAATGTCAAGTGCTTTGACAATTTCTACAAGTTGTGCCACCATAAATTTTTTCTAAGTATGCATTGCAATTCCAAGTGCAAGCTTTGGTGCGCATTTATGGATAGCATTCTGCTAGTGATTCTAAAGTTTAAAATTATTTGAAGGATTTAAACATGCTCATCTTTTGTTAAGGACATAAAATTTAGTAAAATTCATTTTTTCTCATCATTCTAAAAAAGAGTTATTACATGACAAAAAAATAATGATGTAAATACGATGATCTGGAACCCAATTACTGCATTGCCGAGGCTTTTTCTGGATCTGAGATTTTACAAGCGTCGATCAGATTTTGGATTTTATGTCTGAGGCGAAGGTAACTGTCGGTGTCATGGCCATTCTCATGGTAGAAGTGGCAATATTAATTCAGGTCCTTATAGCAAGGGATCGGGTTTGGTAGTGGTCGTCAAAAGTAGTAAAATCGATTCTTAGCGGTCAACGCCGAAAAAAAAAAAAGAGATTCTAGGTATGGTAGTATCTTATAGTTTTTAATGTGGTTCGATAAATCGAGGGCCTACATCCACAAGTTAATCTTATTAACGGTTCGAAGGTGCTCACTGAAGTTTAACAATTCAAACACAATTTTGACAGAGTTTTGGTTATGTTTTTTGCTCTTCATTACAATGGATTTCCCCCCATTTAAAATACTGGGGAGGCGTTTCAGTGGCAAAAAATATGGTAACCATTTGATACCATTATGGGCCATTACTAATCTGAATCTATTGGGATTTATTATTATCTTAAGTTATAATTGTTGGGGTGACTCTTGTAGGCACTGCATTTTTGCATATAAGTCCAGATGGTGAGCCTCGTGCGGAGGCACTACCTCTTACGAGAATGAATATTAGTTTTGGAATGAATCCGGGAATGAATCTCAATTTTGGAATGAATCCGGGAATGAATCTCAGTTTTGGAATGAATCCGGGAATAAATCTCAGTTTTGGAATGAATCCGGGAATGAATCTCAGTTTTGGAATGAATCTGGGGAAAAATATCAGTTTTGGAATGAATCCGGGAATGAATCTCAGTTTTGGAATGAATCCGGGAATGAATCTCAATTTTGGAATGAATCCGGGAATGAATCTCAGTTTTGGAATGAATCCAGGAATGAATCTCAGTTTTGGAATGAATCCCAAGGTCGAGGCCCACATCGGAATAAATTCGGGAATGAGTCCCAGGGTCGAGGCCCACATCACCAACAGTTACATGAATGAATCCTAGGGACGAGGCCCACTTCACTAGCAGTTTTGGAATGAATCCCAGGGTCGAGGCCCACATCGGAATGAATCCGGGAATGAATCTCAGTTTTGGAATGAATCCGGGAATGAATCCCAGGGTCGAGACCCACTTCACCAATAGTTACGGGAATGAATCCTAGGGTCGAGGCCCACTTCACCAGCAGTTTTGGAATGAATCCCAGGGTCGAGGCCCACTTTATCAACTCGGTTTGAAAATGGACCACCTCTCATACAGCACAGTTCGGGGATGAACCATCGCATTACAACATCAGTTTTGCCGGGTATGGCACTCCGGGTATGGAGATACAACTTCAGCTTTGCCAGGTACGACACTCCGGGTATGAAGATATTACCGCGACACCTCGGGTATGAGGTTTAGCATGCCAGGTACGACACTCCGGGTATGGAGATATTTCAGCGACACCTGGGGTATGGGGTTTAGTATGCCAGGTACGGCACTCCGGGTATGGAGCTATCATTGCGATACTCTAGGTATGGAGACGCAACCGTGACACTTCGGGTATAGGGTTTAGCTTGCCAGGTACGACACTCCGGGTATGAAGATATCACTGCGACACTCTAGGTATGGAGACGCAACCGCGACACCTCGGGTACGGGGTTTAGCATGCCGGGTATGCCACAACAAAATCAACTCTGCGACACTCTGGGTATGGAGATATTTCAGCGACGCCTCGGGTATGGGGTTTAGCATGCCAGGTACGGCACTCCGGGTATGGAGATATCATTGCGATACTCTAGGTATGGAGACGCAACCACGACACCTCGGGTATGGGGTTTAACACGCCGGGTATGGCACAACCAAATCAACACCGTTCGATGCAACAAGCAAGTCATGTGGCAGCTGGCGAGCCAGGTAAGTAAAATTGCATTGCATGACTTTGATAGGACTGTCATTGTCACACACTGCACAAGTCCCATTAAAGTGGGGGTGACTATAGGCACTGCATTTTTGCTTATAAGTCCCGATGATGAGCCTCATACGAAGGCACTACCTCTTACGCCGCGGAAGTCACGGGAAACGGACATCGGAAGGGAAAAGTCAAGAATTGACGTTTTGTTGGACTTTTTTCGCTCGTTTACTTTTCGGATTGCTCGTTGGACCTCTGTTTCAAAATCACCCTTGGCCCAAAACCTTATTCTTCCTTGCTCACTCTCGGCCAACACATAAATTAAACGCTCCTTCACGCATCCATTGCCCCTCACCACACCTCACGTCCATGCACCATGCAACAAGCCTTCACGCCATTCACTCCCCACACAACCTTCACGCCTATTTTGCCCCTTTTCACGTGAACCATCTCCCATGCAAATCCATGCAACCAAACTCCAGTCATTTACCCCTCCACTAACTATTCAAACAACCAAATTAACCTTCCACCAAGCATGCCCCACGTCATTGACCTCCAAATTACCTTACCCCCCATTTTCAACAAAGTTTTCCAAGCCATTTAATAGCCTCCGATCACCATTTAATCAAGCAAACCCCACACCATTAAACCTAGCACCCCACGCCCATTGACAAAGCCATCCCATTTCCATTTTTTTTTCAACAAAGTTAGCCACCCAATTAATAACCCTCATTAATGTTATCCTACCCAATAAATGCACCTTCATTTGCCTATATAAAGAACCCTTATACCCCTTGAAACCACTAGCACTTTCATAGCAGATAGACAACACAAAAACACCCTTAAAACTCCTCTCCCTTCACGCCTAAAGATCCCCTTCCAGCAGCCCCTAAGAACAAGTCTTCCATTCACGCAAAAGTACCTCTGAAGTCAGCCCCTGTCCACGCCAAATCAGCCCCTCAAATCAGCCTTTGTTCACGTCAAAACACCCATGGAATAAGCCTTCATCTCTCGCCCAAAATAGCAATAAATCACCCCTTCACTTTGTCCCACATCGCCTAGGAAATCCCCTCCCTTACTCACGCCCAAACTCATGCCAAGCAGTCTCTCTCTCCCAGAATCCCACATCGCCTAGGAAATCACTCTCCTTGTTCACGCCAATTGCACTCAAACGCCCCTTTCACCTCACGTCCAAATTGCACTCAAATAGCCCAGCAAATCACGCCATTCTGCCTCCTTAAACTGCCTACACATCACCGAAAATTACCTCCCCAAATAGCCTCCAATATCACCGAAAAACAACCTCCCTAATTTGCCTGTAAATCATCGAATTCTGCCTCCTAAAACAGCCCAGCAAATCACATGGAACACTCCCCAAATCTGCCAGTAAATTACCGAAAATACAGTCCTCCAAACATGCCATTCTGCCCCCCTGAAATACCGCAAAACTGCTAGTAAATTAGCCCAAAAAACTGCCTAAAAACCCACAAAACGGCCCAATTTTTTTTACCACAAAACTGCACAGTTTTATCACTAAATTGCCCCACAAAACCCGCAAACTCCAAGCCAAAATAGCTCGCATTACCGCCAAACAGTAAGCTTAAACCGTGACCAGAAACCGCAGCGAAACAGAGTGAAAACAGCGACCTAAACAGTGAAACAGCGAAGGAAAGCGCCAAACCAGTAAACCGGAGGAGTTGCGGAGCATCAACCCTTTCGACGATCGTATACCGCACTTTTAAGAAACGACAAAAGAGGTTAGACCTGAGGGCACCTATTTTATTATCCTTTATTTTATTTTTTTTTTACTTTATTTTGCATGAGAATTGTGGATTGGTGTATGATGTGATCCCGAATGGACGAAATATGTGTTATCTCTTGTGGTATATCGGATGGAAACTCGGACATAAATTCTATAGCCGAATCCGAACGGACGGTATTGCGGTTTGCACTCGGGATACAACGCCACGTACCACTTAAGAGATTCACATATTTTGTTTCATCCAACCTTGTATTCAAGCATGATTAGGCCGTTAGAATGTTATTTTATTTTTAGTATGATTTAGTTTTAGTACGTTATTTCTTTATGCATGACTTAGTTATTTTCTTTCGCAATAGGAATTTGATTTACGTTTAGGTCGATATTTATGATTATTATGTGATATCGTATGTTTGCCGTTATGAGAACTCATTTTTAAGGCATGCAAACTTAGATTTAGGCCTTATAGGAATATAATTATTTTCGCAAATGTATGTTGAGTAGACTTAGTTAAAATTGCACAAATCCATTCATTACAAATGACATAAGTAAGAGACCATTCCGAACCTAACGGTTTGAGGTCTTCCTTTGCGAGGGGCATGCAAACTTAGATTTAGGCCTTATAGGAATATAGATTATTTTCGCAAATGTATGTGAGTAGACTTAGTTAAAATTGCACAAATCCATTAATTACAAATGACATAAGTAAGGGACCATTCCGAACCCAATAGTTTGAGGTCTTCCCTTGCGAGGGGTGAGTGCGGCCTTAAATCATTTCCCAGTTCACACTAGGTGGCGACTCCATTTTATTTCTCCGGTTTAGTCCCCCGTGGGCTACTCCGTACTCCCAACTAGGCCGCGAGCCTGGAACAGCGTCGTCGATTTATGTGTTCTACAGTCTGGCGATTCCACTAGGGACAGAGAATCGGCCCCGAAATAATGTCTTGTAATTTTTGTGATTTTTGCTTTAATTAACCATGTCTACTGTGGGTTTAAGGAGTTTAATCAAAGGCAATTATTAAGGCTAGGTGATGGTTTGGTGTCTTCCTTCATTCACTACCTTTCTAGAAGGAAAAGCTATGAAGGCATCTAGATAATCATTCACCCGTAGCTCACTGTGATGTACTAATTTGGAAAACTTGTTGTTTATTCCTGTCACCAAGGCGATAAGAGCCTAAGAGGCTTGGGTATTTAAGAAAGTTCGCTCCACCCTCCCTCTGGGGAATCTACAATAGGAAATCTATTTGACAGTTAGTCACATACCGTAATTCGTTGGCACGTACCGTAAGGTATAAAAAAGGTGCGCTCACTTGGTCGCTCGAACCCTTGAGTGGAGAGTCTTAGTTGTGGGCAATCCTTCGTCAACGGGAGCCTTTGTTTACATTCATTTAAACCTACATGTGAACCATAGTGGTATGACCAATAAAAATATTTCTTTATGTTTGTGTTTGGGATCATCGTCATTTGGATTCAGTTGGACCTCTTGTCAAGAGATATGAACTTGTTGGGCCATTTAAAATGGGACGAGTTCATGTCCTTTGAAAATTGGGCCAAAAGCTTCTAAAATACCGATGGGCCATTTTGTGTTTAGGCCTTTTATTATTTGAAGTTGTTTAGCCATGTTATCGCAAAAGTATAAACTTGTTGGGCCTTTTTAACTGGGACAAGTTTGCACCGCGCAATAGTATGATTGAATGCTTTAAAATGATAATGTGCCGACTTATATATTCTATACATCGCGTGCATCTCGTGCATCTCATGCATACACACATCATGTTAACCCATTGTGTCTTAAAAGCCATTATAGATACCTGTTGGGTTAGGGAAGAAGGAAGACTCGTCAGAAGACCATCAGCCAACATGAGCGAGTCAGTCAATAAGGATCCTGCCTGGATCAATTGGAGACCAAAGTAACCAAAATTATTGAGATGTTGCAAGTTTTGACTAATGTTGTGGCCAGTTTGACCGTACCCCGTATAGCCAATAACAGAAAGTTTACAACCAGAATGGAAAGACCATTGGGGAACCTTCAAGGACCAAGCCCACTCCCTCTGAGATTGCCCCTATCAGAAACAGATGATTCTCCAATCTTGGTAGACCTTTGTCGTAGGTATTTGAAGAGCTGAGAAGGCAAGGACTCTTAAATCCCTTAGAGCCTAGACCACTTCCAAACCATGTGCCACGCTACCTTAACCTGAACCTTTACTGTTACTTCCACCAGTAACATGGCCATGACACCGACAACTGCCGCCTTAGGCACGAGATCCAAAACTTCATTGATACCCATAAAATACCCGACCCTGAAAAAGGACAACCCAACACATACAAAAAACCTCCACCCACCCACATGATCAACTCCGGCCTACCCGACGACCCTGTCTTCCAAATCCACAACCACCAAACTTCTCTCATGGGGATACGGGACAACAGTGGTAAAGGTGAAACGGAGCAGAAGAGGGGTTTTTGGAAAAACTTCTCAGACAGTGACGAGATGAAGGTTGCAAAAAGGGGAAGTGAATGGGAATAAGAACTACTGCTATTGGAGAAATTGATGGTCGAAGGAACAAGAAGATGGGGGAAAACGAGGTCGCAAATTATGAAGATGTTCATTTCCCTGATCTTATTCAATTATGATCCTGCATTTTTAATAAAGACATTGATTTTGTCTACTTGTTCGAACCTTTTCTTAATGATAATAAAGACGTGCATTTCGCTTACTTGCCTGAGTCTATTCTTTTCAACCTGCAACATGAATATATTTGAAAAAAGCATTCAACCCTGGTACTATGATATTCAGCGATACTTAGAACACGGGGAATTCCTGAAAGAAGCAAGCAGAAAAGACAGGATAGCCATTCAGAAGTTGGGAAATGGGGCAGTGAAGCTGTCAAATTTAAAAGGAAACGAGTTCACCGAGCCGATCAACATGGAATGATTGAAGCTGTATTTTGCCTAAGGAAGAGAAAACCGAGCAATCATCATGGGAACCGGTGGAAGACCTAACCCAACGGAATAGAAAATTCATCCATGCATGCATGCATACACGTAACGTACTTGCATTCTTTTGTGTTTTGTTTTGTATTCACAGGTTTCAAAGAAGAAAAAAAAAGCGGCGAAGGCAAGCCAAACAGAAACAACAACAGTACAGTTTCAGGAATGAATAAGTATCAGTTTCAGAAATGAATCAGTATCAGTTTCAGGAATGAACCAGTTTCGGGGAGGAATCCCAGGGTTGAGGCCCATATTAGTATGAGTTTCGGGAAAGGATCTCAGGGGGCGAAGCCCACATTATCAGCGGTTGAAAGGGAGAATTCCATGGAGTGAGTGAGTGAAAAAAGAAGAAGAAGAAGAAGAGAGAGAGAGAGAGAGAAGTCTTTGATGGTTAAACATATGTCCGGTGATGATATTGTTTGTTGTAGGGAGGAACCTTAGAAACGATAAGTGTGAGATGTGCTCTCATCCGGTATTCTGAATGGATTGATCTTGGCTAGACTCACGAGCACTTGATTACAGGATCTCGACAGTAGAAGCCTGAGTAGTTGGCGAGATGACTAGTCGAAGAGATGGTGGATCAGTGAATGACCGTTTGTCTGGATGTCCATCCTGGTTTACTTATGCTACGATATATGATATGGTTGGAAACAAAGAAAAAGTCTCTGCAATGAAAAGAAAAAGAAAAATAGACCGCCTATAACCGATAAGCGTGAAGCTACCAATGGGTGAGTATTAGGACCACCATGAGGAGAAATGCTACCTTAAAGGGTAGGTGTGTCAAAGAAAGAAAAAGAAAGAAAAGAGAAAAAGAATGAAAAAAAAAAGAAAAAAAAAAGAAAGTTCAAAATGAAAAGAAAGAGACAAGAAAAAAGAAGAAGACCATATCATGTTGAGTATGACGAAGTAATCACAGAGTGTGATCAAGACATCTAGATTGGTTAGACCCACTGGTCCGATTCTCCGAGACGAAATCATCAAGGTGGCCTACTTAAGGATTAAGCTGCGAAAGAGCCGTAGCACACACACTAGGAGTCTAGTTCAGATCAACTATTCAGACGATCAGAATTGAGTGTATCAAGTACTTTGAAGGTTCTCAGGTTTCGACGCGAAGCATTCGTTGAGGACGAAAATATGTCTACCTATCAGGATTATCTCGAGAAGAGGCAATACAATATGTTGAAATGAAACATCATTATCAGTATCAGTTTTGCCGGGTATGACACTCTAGGGCGAGGCCCACATCATTATCAGTATAAGTTTTACCGGGTATGGCGCTCCGGGTATGGAGACATCAGTTTCAGTTTTGCCGGGTATGACACTCCCGGTATGGAGACATCAGCATCAGTTTTGCCGGGAATGGCACTCCAGGTATGGAGACATCAATATCAGTTTTGGGGATGAGTCCCACGGTTGAGGCCCGCATCGTCAGTATCAGTTTTGGGGATGAGTCCCGGGGGCGAGGCCCACATCAGCCTCGATATCAGATTCGGGAATGAATCCCAGGGTCGAGGCCCACATCATCAGAATTTTGGAATGAATCCGAGAATGAATCTCAGTTTTGGAATGAATCCGGAAAAATCTCAGTTTTGGAATGAATCCGGGAATGAATCTCAGTTTTGGAATGAATTCTCAGTTTTGGAATGAATCCGAGAATGAATCTCAGTTTTAGAATGAATCTCAGTTTTGGAATGAATCCGGGAATGAATCTCAGTTTTGGAATGAATCCGGGAATGAATCTCAATTTTGGAATGAATCCAGGAATGAATCTCAGTTTTAGAATGAATCCGGGAATGAATCCCAGGGTCGAGGCCAACATCGGAATAAATCCGAGAATGAGTCCCACGGTCGAGGCCCACTTCACCAGCAGTTTTGGGAATGAAACCCAGGGTCGGGCCTACTTTATCAACTCGGTTCGAAAATGGACCACCTCTCATATAGCACAGTTCGGGGATGAACCATCGCATCACAACATCAGTTTTGCCGGGTATGGCACTCCGGGTATGGAGATACAACTTCAGTTTTGCCAGGTACGTCACTCCGGGTATGAGGATATTACCGCGACACCTTGGGTATGGGGTTTAGCATGCCATGTACGACACTCCGGGTATGGAGATATTTCAGCGACACCTGGGGTATGGGGTTTAGCATGCCAGATACGGCACTCCGGGTATGGAGATTTCATTGCGATACTCTAGGTATGGAGACACAACCACGACACCTCGGGTATGGGGTTTAGCACGCCAGTTATGGCACAACCAAATCAACACCGTACGATGCAAAATGCAAGTCAGGTGGCAGCTGGTGAGCCGTTAAGTAAAATTGAATTGCATGACTTTGATATGACTGTCATTGTCACACACTGCACAAGTCCCATTAAAGTGGGGGCGACAGTAGGCACTGTTTTTTTGCATATAAGTCCCGATGATGAGCCTCTTGCGGAGGCACTACCTCTTACGCCGCGGAAGTCGCGGGAAACGGACATCGGAAGGGAAAAGTCAAGAATTGACGTTTTGTTGGACTTTATTCGCTCGTTTACTTTTGGGATTGCTCGTTAGACCTCCGTTTCAAAATCACCCTTGGCCCAAAACCCTATTCTTCCTTGCTCACTCTCGGTCAACATATAAATTAAACGCTCCTTCACGCATCCATTGCCCCTCACCACACCTCACGTCCATGCACCATGCAACAAGCCTTCACGCCATTCACTCCCCACACAACCTTCACGCCTCTTTTACCCCATTTCACGTGAACCATCTCCCATGCAAAGCCATGCAACCAAAATCCACTCATTTACCCCTCCACTAACTATTCAAACAACCAAATTAACTTCCACCAAGCATGCCCCACGTCATTGACCTCCAAATTACCTTACCCCCCATTTTCAACAAAGTTTTCCAAGCCATTTAATAGCCTCCCATCACCATTTAATCAAGCAAACCCCACACCATTAAACCTAGCACCCCATGCCCATTGACAAAGCCATCCCCTTTCCATTTTTTTTCAACGTAGTTAGCCACCCAATTAATAACCCTCATTAATGTTAGCCTACCCAATAAATTCACCTTCATTTGCCTATATAAAGAACCCTTATACCCCTTGAAACCACTAGCACTTTCATAGCAGAAAGACAACACAAAAACACCCTCAAAACTCCTCTCCCTTCACGCCCAAAGATCCCCTTCCAGCAGCCCCTAAGAACAAGTCTTCCATTCACGCAAAAGTACCTCTGAAGTCAGCCCTTGTCCACGCCAAATCAGCCTTTGTTCACGTCAAAACACCCCTGGAATAAGCCTTCATCTCACGCCCAAAATAGAAATAATCACCCATTCACTTTGTCCCACATCGCCTAGGAAATCCTCTCCATTACTCACGCCCAAACTCACGCCAAGCAGCCTCTCTCTCCCAGAATCCCACATCGCCTAGGAAATCACTCTCATTGTTCACGCCAATTGCACTAACGCCCCTTGCACCTCACGTCCAAATTGCACTCAAACAGCCCAGAAAATCACGCCATTCTGCCTCCCTAAACTGCCTACATATCACCGAAAATTGCCTCTCCAAATAGCCTCCAATATCACGGAAAAACAACCTCCCTAAACTGCCAGTAAATCACCAAATTCTGCCTTCTAAAACACCCAGCAAATCACGTGGAACACTCCCCAAATCTGCCAGTAAATTACCTAAAATAAAGCCCTCCAAACACGCCATTCTGCCCCCTGAAATACCGCAAAAACTGCAAGTAAATTAGCCAAAAAAAACTACCAAAAAAACACAAAACTGTCCAGTTTTTTTTTTACTGCGAAAACTGCACAGTTTTATCACTAAACTGCCCTGCAAAACCCGCAAACTCCAAGCCAAAATAGCCCGCATTACTGCAAAACAGTAAGCTTAAACCGTGACCAGAAACCGCAGCGAAACGAAGTGAAAACAGCGAAACATCGAAGGAAAGCGCCGAACCAGTAAACCGGAGAATTGTGGATTGGTGTATGATGTGTTTCCGGATGGACATAATATGTGTTATCTCTTGTGGTATATCGGATGGAAAACTTGGACATAAATTCCGTAGCCGAATCCGAATGGACGGTATTACGGTTTGCACTCGGGATACAACGGCACGTACCACTTAAGAGAATCACATATTTCGTTTCATCCAACCTTGTATTCAAGCATGATTAGGCCGTTAGAATGTTATTTTATTTTTTTAGTATGATTTAGTTTTAGTACGTTATTTCTTTATGCATGACTTAGTTATTTTCTTTCGCAATAAGAATTTGATTTACGTTTAGGTAGATATTTATGATTATTATGTGATATCATATGTTTGCCGTTATGAGAACTCACTTTTAAATCATGCAAACTTAGATTTAGGCCTTATAGGAATATAGATTATTTTCGCAAATGTATGTTGAGTAGACTTAGTTAAAATTGCACAAATCCATTCATTACAAATGACATAAGTAAGGGACCATTCCGAACCCAACGGTTTGAGGTCTTCCTTTGCGAGGGGCATGCAAACTTAGATTTAGGCCTTATAGGAACATAGATTATTTTCGCAAATGTATGTTGAGTAGACTTAGTTAAAATTGCACAAATCCATTCATTACAAATGACATAAGTAAGGGACCATTCCGAACCCAACGGTTTGAGGTCTTCCCTTGCCAGGGGTGAGTGCGGCCTTAAATCATTTCCCAGTTCACACTGGGTGGCGACTACATTTTATTTCTCCGGTTTAGTCCCCCGCGGGCTACTCCGTACTCCCAACTAGGCCGCGAGTCTGGAACAGCGTCGCCGATTTATGTGTTCTACAACTCTCTTCTCTTCATCGGGCTCGCGAGAACATTATGATCTTGTTGGGATTTTAAGGTCGTGCGACCTTCGAACAATGATCGTGATCTCATAGGAATGGGACATTCAGGGAGTCCAGGTCGCATAGGATGCGCTCTGCCCGCTATATCTCGAGATATTTCGAGCTCGTAGATGCTCTAGGGAATTATCGTATTGTAGGTGATCCCGCCGAGGTTGATGGTGGTTTCTCGTGAACAGAAATAGAGATTGGTACTAGGCCTTGCGAGCTGAGCCCATCTTCTATTATACTTCTTTTGCTAGTGGGACGATTTTATATGATTGGGCCGATTATGAAGTTTTGAACTTGTTTTTACACATAACATTAGCCCCCAGCTCCACTTGTGGCGACATGTGATGTATTGTACATCAGTCTCTTCCTAAACTGATGTGCGATATGTTTGAAAGCTATCACCCTAATTACAACCCATTGTGTATTTGATTTATCGACACTCGTTATGATCGTTCTACCTTTGAGCTCACTTATCGCACTATCGAGCTCCCTGACCGTTGATCTTTGAAGACAATTCATCATTCAGATCCAACAGCTGGGGTGAATTTTCATATAAGGAAAGATCCTTGCTACATAAGCCACTTTTGCACTCTCTCTTTTGATTGAAGTTTGAAGAACTGACGTTGTATTCCCTTAATTCTTTCGCACACTGTTCTGGTCGTCGTTCGAGTATTTCCGTCTATCTATTGTCATTTTAAGTGCTCTAAACTCTTTCTCTTTTACTATAACTTGTCATTTTTTGTGTTTGTCATCACTATAGTGCCTGCATTATACTCATACAAAATTTCTTCTATCTTTATGTTCTTGAATGAAATTATAAGGAATATGGACTTTGATCTTTAGGATAGCTTTTAGGGAATCAGGTTGGTATTTATAGGTTGGGACTATAGTGCCTGCATTATACTCATTCGAATCTACCTGGTTGATGGCTTTCGACCACGTAGGTCCATATTAGGTTTATGGCGCTAGATTAGAGAAAACCTGGATTGAGAGGTTTTAGAGCGCTAGAGCTAGGACTAGGATCTTATTATTTTTTCCTCTTGGATCGAACGCGTTGTAGGTTTTAAATCTGCGATCTAAACTTTGTAGATGTCTTGTCGAAAGCTTCGTCTCCACATATTGGAAGTGAGGACGAACTATAAGCATCAGGCTCCGTAATACACCCACGAGTGTCTCAGCCTAGAGCACTTGAAAGACGGACTGAGGTTACCTATCTCTAAATTCTTTATCGATTTGTTGAACGTAATTGGGGTCGCACCATTTCAGTGGTCACCTAACTCACATCACCATCTGGCCTTTCTATTTATGCTGATGCGACTAGCGGGGTCCTTGATGAGTGGTAAATCTATCACTATTTCCCACTCATTTAACTTAATATTTTGCATAGTTTCTTGAGTTTTGTGAATATTTTGATGTGTTTTGTGTTATTTGTAGATAAATAAAGTTTCAGGACATTCTGGAGGTAATTTGGAGCAAAACAATGAAAATTGGAAAAAATGGCATTTTGGTAAATTGGGCGCGTCGCGACACCCAAACCCTTGGCGTCGCGACGCCTAACGTGCGCCGAGTGCTGCTAACGTGCGCCGGGTCTACAAGTCAAAATCTAAAAAGTTGACTTTGCTAAAGTGCACCGTGCCACATGTCACCATCACAGCCGATCCGCTAACATGCACCGTGACACGTGTCATCATCCTAAGATGCCGACAATCATCATCTACGCTAAAATGCACCTGCCACATGTCAACATCTCAACGAATCACGCTAACGTGCGTCTGGACATATGTCGCCATCACATGTTGCCGACATCAATAATTCAGCAGCCGATATAAGAGTGACATGTGTCACGATCTCGAGAAGCCAAAACAACGCGTGTCAGTAATCAACGCGCGTCGCGACGCCCAACCCCTTGGCATCGCGACGCCCATGGCCTACCGAGGGCTATAATTCAGCTCGATGTTTTAGTTTTAGATGTACCATTCTCTCTAAATTCTCTCATGTAAATAGGGAGTTCTCTTCTTAGTTTCTTCTAATTTCAGTTTTGTAATTAATTTTAATTACGTTATGTAATAATAATAATTTATTTTCTTTACTTTTTACAATTTTTACTATTCATTATGAGGAGGTAACTTCCCCCTGCTAGGGTGAAAGGTAATTCTTTTTCTATTGCTATTTAGATTAATCTCCCTTAAATATAATATATTCACTATTTAAAATATTGACTTAATGAGGATACCGCCATATTGGTCGGTTGGTTATTCATTTTAATCTGGTTAAACCTGACTTAATGAGGATACCGCCAGATTGGTTGGTTGGTAATTAAATTTTCTTACCGTCAATATGGCAGGTTTATTTTGGTTCCGCCTTTATGGCTGGTTTATGGACAAATATTACCGCCTTAATGGCTGGTTGGACTTAATTTGAATTAATCAGGTTACCGCCTATATGGCTGGTTGGTAAAATTATCACAAGTATATATATTATATTATGGGAGATATCTAAATAGTAAATAGTAGAAGTTAATTCCTTTACCTTAGCATTTTATTTTATTGCATTTATTTTCCGCATTTACTTTTTAGTAATTTTACTTTATGTCTTTTAAATTTTTACCAGCCCTAGCTATGTGTTGTAACTAAGGTAGTTATCTAGGGTTGTGATGAAATCTAATATCACCGGTTTATAAGGGGTTAGATTATAGTTTGGGTAATATAAAGATTTATTTATTGAGTCTTAATCTTAATGCTTTTTATTAACTGGCCACTAATAAAATTGACTAGGTAAACTTAAAATGAACTAGATATAAAGATTTTAAGTTTAAGACCTTAGACTCAATAGCCCACGATCTTCCTTAAGGATAGATAACCCTTTAATAGATTTCCTTACATGATAGACATATACCTTTCGGGCGGGGGTAACCATAATTGGAACTTAAACTTAATGAATCCAGATAATTTGGTTGACATAGACATGTGGTTCAATTGGGTTAAACTGGGTATTTATGTCTGACCATCGACAGAGGCTTTCACATAATTTAGTATTCCAGGTTAATAAATAAATATATTACCCAACTTTAAGATAACCACTTCATGTTTAAATAATATTGGAAGAAATCACAACCCTAGATAGTTTTTAATATTGAATTTTCTTAAAACCTACTTTCGAACAATTTTATTTACTAGTTTTTAATTTTAGAATCGTCACCATTTCATATCAATAAAACAACCTGTTAGATACTAGTAATCATTTGACCTCATAAAATTAATAGCTTAGGTATTAAGTCCTCGTGGGATCGATACTTTTTATACTACTTGAACGATACATGCGCTTGCGTTATACGCGTGTGTAAGCATCGGTCAGTCCCCACCACCTAGTGATAATATAATCAAGTATTGGCCTTACTATTTATGTATGAACACACATTCCTTGTAGCTCAAATATCAATCCATCATTCTCTCATATTTGAGCCTACTAGGTTCACTTCTGACACCACAACGTAGAGATTTATATCAGAAACTTCTAGAGATTTCTCACTATGTTATTTTCTTGATCTATTTTCTTCTTTGGTAATCTAAACTCTGAAGACTTATGTCCAACTTTGTCACAGTTGAAGCACTTCCCTTGAAATTTATTTGCTTCTTTGAGACACCTCTTTTTGAACCTGGCTTGGGTATTTTCTTGGTCTTTTTGCCCTTAAAGCCTTGACCATGTTCCACGACATTGGTTTTAGCCTGGGAACTGGCTACTCTCCTATCTTAGTATATCTTTTCCTCCTCAATGTGCTATTTCAGGATTAATTGTTCAAAGTTCATTTCCTTGGTTTTATGCTTAAGACAACTTTTAAATTCTTTCCAAGCATGAGGCAATTTCTCAATTATGACAGCAACCTGAAAAGATTCACTCATAATCTTATTTTCACTAATAATCGTAGATAAAATTATATGATATTCCTAAACTTGGATCATTACAGTTTTAGTATCCAATATTTTAAAATCCAGGAAACGACTTACCATAAATTTTTTAATGCCCACATTGTAGACACTGTATTTTTGCATAAGCCCGATGATGAGCCTCGTGTGGAGGCACTACCAGAAAAGTTGCAGAAGTTGCGGGAAACGAATGCCGAAAGGAAAGAAAACCTCTAAAATTAGCACCTCAATGGATTCGGACTCACTAGCCAGCCTTGGATTCGCTCACTCAGTTTTTGTTTCAAACCTTAGCCTCGGCTCAAAACCCCCTGCAATCCATTCAGCCCATCCACCATGCAATCCATCCACACGCCCATAGGCCCATAAACCTCCCATGCACACGCCCAAAGCTTCCCAAATAGAAAAAATCTCATGCAATTCACATGTGCAAATCCCTCAAATCACTTTCCAATTTAAAAAAGATTTGAAATCCCATGCAAAACACATGCCAAAATCCCTTTAAATCACTTTCCAATTTAACAAGATTTGAAATCCCATCCTCACCAAAATCATGATATTCTTTCCAAAATAAATATTTACCAAATCATCATGATTTATTTCCATGATTTGGAGATCCATTGACATTATCAAAAGAAGCAATCACCAAAATTGGGAGGCTGGACAAAAACACAAACACAAGGCTTTGGATGAAAAAATCACAAAAAAAAAAACCATAGACTCTCCTCATAGGCTTCACGGCAAACACCCAAAAACAAAACCCTAGTGAGGCTCTTTTGAACGGCAAGCAGCATCATAAAAAAAAACCAAAAGAGAGAAACCCCCAAAGCTTTACGGCAACTTGGAGAGAAACAACAAAAAATAGCGTGAGTAGACAACCAGGAGACAAGCCACCGATCACAAAAAAAAAACAAATAAGCAACCTGGACGTCAAGCGTGGACGTGGAACTAGTAAGTGGCGTGAATCAGATGTGTAAGCCTAGACGTGAGCAGCGTGGACATGAAACTAATAAACAATGTGAAGCAGACGTGTAAACCTGGACGTGAGCAGCGTGGATGTGAAACAGTGAGCAAAAATAACCAAAAACAGTGCCAAAAACACCCAAAAATAGTGCCAAAAACCACCCAAAAAACAGCAGCACCAAAAACCGTAAAATAGCAGCCCCAAAACCATAAAACAGCAGTCCAAAAACAACAAAACAGCAATCAGAAAACAGTACCCAGAAACAGAAAAATAGCAAGCCGAAAATAGCAAAACAATGAGTAAAACAGCGAACCAGAAACAGCAAACAGCGAACCAGCTTCAATCCTTCCGGCGACGGCCTAACACACTTCCTAGAAGCAACTTAAAAGGTAATACCTGAGGGCACCTTATTTATTTTTATAGTTCCGGACACGGCATGCCTGGCTGGACATGAAATACATCCAGCCGGGTTTGCGAAGTCCTATATTAACGACGGCCAAGTTTCTGGTCACATTTTCTTTTTTGGCATTCCGTTATTTACCATTTTTTCATTTTTTCATTTATCGTTATTTTATTATTTCACATTTAATTTGTTATTTATCTTTTTACATATTTATTTATCGTTATTATTTCGCCTTTATTTTATTTGTTCGTTATTATATTATTTTATGTCTATTTTTTATTTACATTGCATTAATGATTTACGTATAGTATTATCTCTTGTGGTATATCGGATGGAAACCCGGACGTAAATTCTGTAGCCGAATCCAAATGGACGGTAGTGCGGTCTGTACTTGGGATACAACTCCACGTACCACTCGGGAAATACTCATATATGCAGGATTAACCCCCATTTTGTTTACTATTTATCTTTGACACTTTATTTACTTTGATTATTATGATTCTTGTTATCGTACCTTCTATTTCTTAATTTAATTTGCTTTTATTTATATTCATGGTTATGGGTGTGCAAATTTGTGTGTTTATTTGAATTATCTTGCATAAAATGCATAAGACTTGGCTATACCATTGTGTGAACCAGTCCATTATACTGGCATAAGTAAGGGACCATTCCGAACCCAACGGTTTAAGGTATTCCCTTGCGAGGGGTGAGTGCGGCCTTAAATCTTTTCCTAGTTCACACTGGGTGGCGAATCCTTTATTCTCTGGTTTAGTCCCCCGCGGGCTACTCCGTACTCTCTACGGGCTGCGAGCCCAACACTTTCGTGGTCGCCGAGCATCATAGGCATATCGGTAAACCCCGCTTCGCTCCTACAGATGGTGACTCCACTAGGGATAGAGAATCGGCCCCGAAACAATGCCTTGTAGTGTCCGTGGCTTTGGCTTTGGTTACCCAAGTCTCATATATTTTGTATACCCTTCTTACCCCGATGGCATCATGTATCGTGAAGTCGCTTTCACTCAAGGTGGTGGATCATTCTGTGATGATAACCATCACTCGTTGGCACGTGCCCTAGGGTATTAAAAAGGCGCGCTCGCTTGGTCGCTCGAACCCTTGAGTGAGGACTGGGGAGACCTAGTTATTGGCAACCCTTCGCCGATGAGAGCCTTGATCCATACCTTATAAGCCCACATGCGAACCATAGTTATATGTCCTATAGAAGCTACCCCCATCTTGTGTTTGGGCCCATTATTATTTGGATCCATTTGGACCTCTCGTCATAGGATACAAAACTTGTTGGGCCATTTAAACTAGGACGAGTTTGCATCTTATGATGATTGGGCCAATTTTTTTCAAAATGATGATGGACCACCTTGTGTTCGGCCCCCATATCATTTGAAGTTATTTAGCCACCTTATCGCAAAAGTGTAAACCTGTTGGGCCTTTTCAACTGGGACAAGTTTACACCTCGCAATAATCTGGTTGAACGCTTTAAAATGATAACGGGCCAACTTGTATGAAAACCTTGATGAGCTTAGTGTTGTACAGTTATGACCCATAACATCACTATTTGTACAGATCATGGTGTTGTTGTACAAATTAACTATGTGACAAAGGAAATTGCTCTTCTGTCATTTGTAATTAGATTACCAAGATATATAAATGATAGAAGGTCCATATGATTAGTTCCGGATTGATAAGATATGAGAGTATCAATACATGAAGGTTTAATCATTAAATATTCCTAGTCGTAGTATATGAAGACATGACATCGATAATGCGGAATAGACTAGTATTGCACTTGTGCGCGTTGTGGGAGCATAACGACATAGTTATCATATATTTGGGTATAGGATACTCATGCAAGGTAATAGGAGGTTTTGTTTACCGATGGTACGGAAACAGCTTTGCTCTGGATAGACCCCTTGGAATTCCATTGGTAGTATGACTATGTGTCTATGGATGTCCGAATCAGGGTAGGTGTATTGGTCTTAACCTGAGACTTGCACCGCTAATACTGCGACAATCAATATACTTTGGTTTTGGTCGTCCAGGGCTTTAACAGTTCTGTGTACGCCTCTTTTGGGTATATTGAGAATCGTAGTATTTGGTGTGATGTCGAGATGGAAGTATCACCAGTCATAGTGGAGATGATGATAAGGTAGGATACGGAACTGGTGCTCTTATGTACTGCAGTCATCGGGATAATATGACTAGGTCATGATTATCCGATTAAAGAGACTAGTTACCAGAGATCCGATATGTGCTTCGTACGGGGCATACACAATTCCAGCCCCAGGCCTAGCACGTGACATCCGATGCTGGATCGAAATACGCAATACTACGTATACTACGCCTGATATAGATCACATATTCCAGTAAGAATATTTCTAGAGAATTGGGTAGGCACGGTGCTTTACTAGAAGCCAACCATGTCTTGTAAATCGGTAAAAACGTAGTACTAGGTACGTACGTGTTCGGATAGTCCGACGACCGGATTTATGCCAACATATCCAGGGATCTCATGGGTCGCTTCCCGAAGATTCACCGATGACATATGACTCGCACTTTATTAATCTGGGAATAATTATAAGAGAGAGAAAATTAATCTGGGATTAATTACGGAGATATTTTATCTGTGATAAAATATTAATTAAGAGAGAGAGAACGATTAATTGGAATTAATCGATAAAATTAATATATTCGATATATTAAACAAAATTGGATTTCGACGCGGAATTAAAATTAATTTTAATTCGGGCGAACGAGTTAATTTAGAATTAATTCGGTAGCGATGTGAATAGTAATTTTGCTAGGTAAAATTATTTAATTGAATTTGATTTAATTACGTCGCAACGGAAAATTCGTTAATTTTGAATTAGCGAACCCGAGCTCGGGAGTGTTTGCAGGCGCACTCGCATTTCGAATTCATGTGCGGCCCACAAGTCACATCAAGCGTCAAATCATTAGTCACTTTGATTGATGTGATGTCTAGTCATTTGAGTGATGTGACAACTAGTCACTTTGAGTGATTGATGGAGGTGGTTGAATTGCTTTAATGCTTTGTACTTTTGGAAAGTGAAATATGGTATTAGTTTTTGAGATCTAATACACACCACACTTGACATTTTTTCTCTCTTCTCTCCTATCCTATCTCTCGGCCTTGGGCCATTTTCTTCTTCTATTTTTCTGGTTTTACCGTGAAACGAAGGAGAAGCTTAGGAAGTTTTGTGGCAAAATTTCTATAGTGCTAGCACACATTCGGGGTCTTACGAAGGTGATAGGGAAACCAACTTGTGAGCTTGGAATCACCATTCAAAAGCTTGGAGCTTGGACCGAAATTGGACAGAAAAATCAGCCCAAAGCCGAGAGCCTCTTGAAGGAAAAGCTTGAAGATTTTGATGTTCCTCGCGTCGCAAAAGCCGATCGTTGTAAGTATGATTCCGCCATGCTTTTACGAGTATTCACATATATGTTTCTTGCTTGAATTGATCCTTGGGACTTAATAGAAACCCAACAATGGTATCTTGAGCCATTTTGAGCATGAAACTTGATTAGGGTAAAATTGGGCAAAATTGATTTGAGCATGTTTGAGTGAATTTGATTGTTTGAGTATGCTTAAATTATGATAACATAGTGTTATGCATTGTCAATTGATGAAAATTAGATTGGACAAATTTTCCCCAAATCCATTGGCTTGGCTGAATGGTTGAGTGCCCTAAATAGTCATGGTGATTTGTGTTTTGATCATTGGATGAGTTGGAAAACATTGGGTAATGTTGATTTATGATTTAATTGGATTAAAACCGAATCGGACAAAGAAATCCCAAATGCCGTGAATGAGAAGCATGTAAAAAGAGTTGATTTTTTTGATTCAAATGTGTTGGACATATGTTGATGATAATGATCATAATTAATTGAGTGAATTAGTATTTTGGGAATGCTAATTTGTTAATTAATTATGGCATACACTTTGGTTAATTAATTATGAAATTGGAATTTTGGAATTAAATTAATTGGGCTTAAATTTGGAATTGGGCTTGTAAAGTTGTAATTGGGCTTAATGGCTTGGTTGGGCCAAGTTTGGTTAGCTAATTAATTGGTTGGATTCAATTGGACCCAAAACCATATCCATAAAGTCCAATTATGGCTTAATGGACCTTTAATTTTAATTGGGCCTAAATTGGTTTCTTGGCAAATAAGGGTGATTCCTTAAATGGGCTTTGGTATTTGGTTTGACCCATATTGACCAAAATTCCATGCCTTAAGAAATTAATTGAAATCCCATTGGACTTTAAATTAAATTGACATTGTATGTTAATGGGCTTGGAGACCCGTAACGATTAGATTTAAAATCTAAGTCGTAAAGGTACATTAAAAGTGTAATATTTAATTTGGAATTAAATAAGGAATTAATATTAAATACGAATTAAATTGGATTAATGTTGTGTAGTTTAATTTAATTCAAGAATTCGTACTTTGAGTACTTATTCGCAAAACGAGTCGGACTCGCGCAAAATCAAATCGTTGTTTGAACATTGGATGGTCATTAATATTCAGATTAATTAATTGGATTAGATTGATTGATAACATGCTTGTGTGAATACATGGATGCGATGTATGAATAATGTATATCAGATGGATATTAGATGGGTGAGGGCAATTTTGGAAATTGTTGTAATAAATTTAGAATTTATTAATTGGACCTGCGTGTCCAGCCTATTACCTATTGACTCTGTGTATTTCTCTTCTCACCTATTCCCCTCAATGTAAATGAGGTTTCTTTAGATGTGTATGTAATCGGGTAGAAGTAATACTTGTGCTAGTGGGAGAGAGGAAATAGAGAGATTTTTTCTAGGAACAATGTGTTTAAATATCCATCCGCATATCATTATTATATTTATTTATGCGCCTTATTATGTGTTTAGAATGCATGTTTAAGAGTGTATGATGATGAGACCTTAACAAAGATAATTAATTGGTTGCCAATTACGCGAAAAACCCTCACTACATATTAAGCGTTTTTCCTTCCATTGAGTGATTCTTACTTAAGATCCAAGACTGGCAATGGTTTGTTGGCCAAAGTCAAGACCTTTGTCCATCGCGGATGTGTTTGAATCATGAAGGCTTTGTTCCATATCGGTGTCTTGTCCAAGTTGTGATTTGTTAGCCAAAGTCAAGATCACTTCTTGTCCATCTACATTGATTACGAAGCTTTCCAAGGTCAATGGGTTCCGCTTAACTGGGATCCCTAAGTTTGTTGTGCCAAAGCCAAGGCTTAGTTGATTCAGAGGAATAAGGTTAGGCAATTTATTGGATATATTGGCATATATAAGATATATGTTTCGGACGTGGATGTCCACCTACTGGATCTAGGAATTGGATGAGATCCAATTGATCTTAGAGATCTACCTAGTTAATTATCATACAATTTGTTGGCCAAAGTCAAGATTGTGTGTTATTTAATGGGATCCTAACCCACTAGGAAACAAGGTTTCCCGAGTACTCCACAGAGGGTTAGAGGCTCGCCGAAAAATAGTGGGAGGCAAGTATTAAATTTTCAATATTCGTTTAGTTACTTGCCATACGCGCTCATTTCAATTTTTCGTCATATAAATTAATATATTAGTTGGACTAATATTTAATCGTTGTTTAAATAAACATTTGGACTATATTCAAACCATTTCAATTGATAGTTGATTTTATAATTGGATTATAGTAATCAATATAATTGAATTTAACCAATTAGATTATAGTTGATTATATAGTTGGACTATAGTAATCATTATAATGAATTGTACCTAAAATCGTTGATTAAATAGTTGGACTATTAGAATCAAGATAAATGAAAGATTAGTGTTTAAAACATAATTCTGGGAGAAAATGTTTTTAAACGACTTTAATTTTCAAATTGGGAATAAAACCTCATGATAGTCATGAAAACTGAGAAGTTAATCTATTTGATAGAATAACATCTTGGGCCTAAGCCCGGAGTTGAGCAAATAAGTAGAACATGATATTTGAATATTCACGTGATGATAACTTTAATGCTTAATCCATAAGCTTGCCAAATAGACTCATTAATTTCTTATTCAGAACTAATGATTAGATCCTTATAGTATGATATTGAAATTGAAGGATCTTCATATATCTATCCTTAGATATTAGAAGTACTAAATTGCAATAGTAAACTCTTGGAGAGTTAATGGCTATACTCAAGGAGATAAAGCCAGAATTTGCAATTGGGCAAGAAGCGCAAGGCGCATCTTACTTCGACATTCCGGAAGGCCAAGGCTTGGCCAAAGTCTTCTGGGGTGTGGAAAAGGGGCAAAGGCAAAGTCATTATAATCTTTTGGGAAGACAAAGGACATATCCCAAAATGTCTGCCTAAATTATGGCAAACGGGGTCACTTGAAGCGTGACTGCCGTATGGACAAGGCATACATGAAGGAATTGAAGACGGTGCAAGGCTCCGACTTCAAATGTGTTTGTCATAAACATGTTCACTACAATATTAAAATTGGATTTTAAATACTGAGTGTGGTACATAAATATGTACTGATGTGCAGAATCTGCTGACAAACAGGATGCTGACTTCAGTCGAGATTTATTTACGAGTCGGTAATGGGACGAGAGTCGCTGTTTTAACCGTAGATACCTAAGTTTGGGAACTACCCTTCGTGTATGTACTTAAATTCGGAAACTGTTAAAATGTAACTAGTTTGATTAGAAACATTATCTTTATATCAGAGTATTATCCGTTGCGGATATACCTTTATATTCTAGAACACTAAAGTGTTTCATTTTATAAAGATGATATTGAGATAAACACATTAGATGTGAATAACAGTATTTATATTTTGAATATAAATAAATCTCAAAACGTATAACATGACAAACAAATAGCTCAAACTGAATTAATCAGTTGAGACTTATGAGTGGCATTGCTGTCTGTGACACAATTTAACAAGACTCGTATATCCACACTTTCGAAGAGTGGATACTAGGACGGATTTGATTCTATTCAAATGATGTCTATGAATCTAGTTTATTAGGCAAAGTGCCCAAAACACCTTTTACTTGGTAAAAATGTAAGTGCCACCGATCTGTTAGCCCTCGTTCATAGTGACGTAAGTGGGCCCATTTCTAGCTAGGCTAGATGTGGATATGAATGTTTCGTGACCTTTACGGATGTGGCATCGCGTTATGGTTATGTGTTTCTTAAGAAACACGAATCGGAAACTTTTGATGAAAATCAAAGAGTTTCAACACGAAGTAGACAGACAGACCGACTAAAGTATTAAACCGTCACGGTTAGACCATGATGGAAAATACTTAAGCATTAAGTTTCTCAAATACTTGAAAGAGTATAGTATTCTTTCAATGAGGACTCCTCCCGGAACACGTCAATTGACGGTGTGTCCGAACACAGAAACCGAGTTTTGTTGGACATGATAAGGTTAATCATGAGTCGCTCTGAGATACCATTTCTTCAACGGATCAGCTTTAATCAGTGAAAAACTTATTTTGAATAAGGTTCCATAAAATCTGTTTGACAGATTTCATATTAGATATGAACAGGAAAGAAACCGGGTTTCTCATTCCTGAAGATTTTGGGAATGCTAGGCATATGTTTGGATGATACCAAACTAGAACCCAAATCGGATAAGTGCCTAATTGTAGGTTATCCTAGGGAAACCTAAGTATAGTACTTATACAACTCACTAGAGAACAATGTAATTGTTGCTCTCCATGCGGTTTTCCTAAGAGGAATACCTATATGCAGTGGTAAGAGGGAGGAAAGTAAAACTCGATGAAAATCAGAGTAATACTATTCCAGGCACCGAGTCCTTAATGGAATACAAAAAGTTCACCAGGGATGAGAATATACTATAATCTTCGAATACACAAGAACCGTGTAGGTCTAAGAGAGTCAGAAAACAACCTGGGTATGAGTTTCTGAACTCACCTCATAAAGATCTCAATCTTTTTGAGGAAAACGAACTGACTACGTATGAGGAAGTGATACAAGGTATCGACTCCCTATTATGGCAAAGTGCCATGAAGTCCGAAATGGATTCCATGTATACCAACCAAGTATGGATACTTGTTGTTATACCGCAAGGCATTGTGCCTATTGGTACTATATAAGTCTTCAAGGAAGACATACATGGAAGGCAACATACCAACGTACTAAGCTGGGCTTGTAGAGAAAAGGTATCGTTATCAACATTGTGTCTATTACGACGAAACCTTTTAACCGTTGCCATGGTTAAATCCATTTGGATAATGCTTGCTAATGCTGCATGTTTCATTTATGAAATATGGTAGCTGAATGCCAAAATCGCTTTCCTTAAATGGAAACCTTTTGAAGGATGTTTACAACATCATGATGGTTTTGTCGTACCAAAACAAGCAAACAAGGTTTGCAGGTTATTCGATCCATGTATGGATTGAAGCAAACATTGCGTTCTTGGAACGATATCGTTTTGATGTAATCATAATGGTATATGATTTAATTCAAAACGAAAATTGATTCTTGTGTATATAAGAAGGTTAGTGGGAGCGCACTGACAATGAATGTCCTAAGTAATGATGACATGTCATTTCTTGGAAATGATATTCCCATAATACAATCGGTGAAAGTTTGGCTTTCATGAAGATTCTCCGTAGAATTCTTGGGAGAAACAACCTTTATTCTAGGAATAAGGATCTACTGGGATAAATTTAAAGTTGTTAGCACTCTCCGAGAACTTGTACATTACATAAATGTACGCGACCTGGTGTCTCATACGCTTTGAGCATATGAAGTCACAATCAGGCCAATCTAAGTGATAGTCACTGTATTGGTGTTAAGAACATCCTTTAGTATCTTAGATGAACTAATGATACTTCTTAAGCTATGGAGAAGGAGAACTAGAAGTGACTAGGTTCACTGCTGCAAGTTTCCTAACCGATAAATGACTATAAGTCGTAACAACGGTACTATAAAGTTTGAATAACGGAACAGTGAGCTGGAAATCTTCCAAGCAAGATACTGTTACCGAATAAACAATAAAAGCGGGATATTGCTGCAGCTGAGGCAACAATAGAAGCCATTTGGGTCGATAATAAATCTAATTAGATTAGAGTAGTTCTGTTAGCAGCTGAGCTAGGATACAACACAGGCTAAAGAATTAATGGTCTCATCAACGATCCAGATATATACTTCAAATATTCATCTGATTCATTCGGATCATACATCGTGGCGATGTGATGATCGAATAAATCGCATCAGATGATAACACTGCAAATTCGCTGACGAAAGCCTTTCCTCAGCAGAAGTTTGAGCGAACCGTACATAGTTCGGGTGTTAGACACTTGAGTGATTGACAATAGGCCAAGTGGGAGATTGTTGGACAGTTATGACCCATAGCATTACTATTTGTATAGATCATGGTGTTGTTGTACAAATTAACTATGTGACAAAGGAAATTGCTCTTCTGTCATTTGTAATTAGATTACCAAGATATATAAATGATAGAAGGTCCATATGATTAGTTCCAGATTGATAAGATATTAGACAATATCAATCCATGAAGGTTTAATCATAAATATCCTTAGTCGTAGTATTATGAAGACATGACATCGATAATGCGGAATAGACTAGTATTGCACTTGTGCGCGTTGTGGGAGCATAACGACATAGTTATCATATATTGGGTATAGGATACTCATGCAAGTGTAATAAGAGGTTGTGTTTACCGATGGTACGGAAACAGCTTTGCTCTGGATAGACCCCTCAGAATTCCATTGGTAGTATGACTATGTGTCTATGGATGTCCGAATCAGGGTAGGTGTATTTGGTCTTAACCTGAGACTTGCACCGCTAATACTTGCGATAATCAATATACTTTGGTTTTGGTCATCCAGGGCTTTAACAGGTTCTGTGTACGCCTCTTCTGGGTATATTGAGAATCGTAGTGTATTGGGTGTGATGTCGAGATGGAAGTATCACTCCAGTCATAGTGGAGATGATGATCACGTAGGATACGAAACTGGTGCTCTTATGTACTGCAGTCATTGGGATAATGTGACTAGGTCATGATTATCCGATTAAAGAAACTAGTTACCAGAGATCCGATATGTGCTTCGTACGGGGCAGACATAATTCCAGCCACAGGCCTAGCACGTGACATCCGATGCTGTATCGAAATACGCAATACTGCGTATACTACGCCTGATATAGATCACATATTCCAGTAAGAATATTTCTGGAGAATTGGGTAGGCACAGTGTTTTGCCAGAAGCCAACCATGTCTTGTAAATCGGTAAAAACATAGTACTAGGTACGTACGTGTTCGGATAGTCCGATGACCGGATTTACTGCCAACATATCCGGGGATCTCATGGGTCGCTTCCCGAAGATTCACCGATGACATATGACTCGCACTTTATTAATTTGGGATTAATTACAAGAGAGAGAAAATTAATCTCGGATTAATTGCGGAGATATTTTATCTGGGATAAAATATTAATTAAAGAGAGAGAACGCTTAATTTGGAATTAATCGATAAAATTAATATATTCGATATATTAAACGAAATTGGATTTCGACGCGGAATTAAAATTAGATTTTAATTCGGGCGAACGAGTTAATTTAGAATTAATTCGGTAGCGACGTGAATAGTAATTTTGCTAGGCAAAATTATTTAATTGAATTTGATTTAATTACGTCGCAATGGAAAATTCATTAATTGGAATTAGCGAACCTGAGCCCGGGAGTGTTTGCGGGCGCACTCGCATTTCGAATTCAAGTGCGGCCCACAAGTCACATCAAGTGTCAAATCATTAGTCACTTTGATTGATTTGATGTATAGTCACTTTGAGTGATGTGACAACTAGTCACTTTTGAGTGATTGATAGAGGTGGTTGAATGGCTTTAATGCCTTGTACTTTTGGAAAGTGAAATATGATATTAGTTTTTGAGATCTAATACACACCACACTTGACATTTTTTCTCTCTTCTCTCCTCTCTTATCTCTCGGCCTTGGGCCATTTTCTTCTTATATTTTTCTGGTTTTACCATGAGATGAAGGAGAAGCTTAGGAAGTTTTGTGGAAAAAGTTCTAGAGTTCTAGCACACATTCGGGGTCTTGTGAAGGTGATAGGGAAACCAACTTGTGAGCTTGGAATCACCATTCGAAAGCTTGGAGTTTGGACCGAATTTGGACAGAAAAATCAGCCCAAAGCCGAGAGCCTCTTAAAGGAAAAGCTTGAAGATTTTGATGTTCCTCGCGTCGCAAAAGCCGATCGTTGTAAGTATGATTCCGCCATGCTTTTACGAGTATTCACATATATGTTTCTTGCTTGAATTGATCATTGGGACTTAATAGAAACCAAACACTTAGAATGTCCAAACATGATCCGAATATGCCAGATGCATGAGTCCGATATCCATACTGGCTTTCATTCAGGAAGGGTACGTCTTGTTATGGCATATCTGTTTACTTTTGGATATCTCCAAGTCCATCCCCGCCACAACCATGATTACCGAAGGCCCAATTCATCAGTTCTAGACAATGGCACGATCCCATAATAGGCTTAGTAAATCTTATAAATGGGTGGCCTTTGTCCTTTACTGATGAAAAGGGACTGAGGTAGCCAAGGTTCACCCCTGTAGCATAGAAGAGAACAATTTTATGTACCATATATTGGTGCATAAAATAAGCCATACCTAGGATAAAAATGGATTTACCACGAGTGTGGGAGGAATAAGGTCGGAAGGATATATACTGTTTTGATAACCACATACATCCCATGCATACACGCATCATGTTAACCCCTTGTCTTAAAAGCCATCATAGATATCCGTCGGGTCAGAGAAGAAGGAAGACTTGTCAAGAAGAGGTTAGCAAACATGGATGCATCAGGCAGTGAAGATTCCCGCATGGATCAATTGGAGTCCAACATCACCAAAGTTACCGAGTAACTACAAACTTTGACCAATGCTTTGGCCAATCTGACAACACGCCGCATAGTGGGAACATAAAACAACGGGGATGGAAGGCGTGAGGAGCCTCCAAATAGGGTGAGCGAAGAAATCCTATTTTTGATGATGACATGGTTGAATATGCCGCGGGAATGATAGCCGGGTCCCAGGCAGAATTACAGAAACTCAGAGAACAAGTAGAGTCAGTTACCCACAAGATGAGGGGAAACCATGAAGATCTGTTAGACTACGATGCGATGACTTTCGAGGAACAGCTGCCTCCCCAATTTAAGATGTCTAACTTGGCCAAGTTCAACGGAAACGGAAATCCTAGGGTCCATCTTCGACAATATGTTTCAATGATGAGTTTAGTGGGTTTGTCGAAGCGCCAGGTGCAGAAGATGTTTAGGATGTCACTGGAAGGGGCACCCGTAGTATGGTATCATGGCTTGGAGAAAAAGGTCAGGGATGACTGGAGGGCATTAGCAGAGGCCTTTCTGAACCAATATGTCACGGACCTGAAGATAGACTTGTCGCTCCGTGACCTAGAAAACACCAAGTAGAAGTTAGAAGAAAGCTTCAAAGATTATGTAGATCACTGGAGAAGCCAACTCTTGAAGATGCAGACACGGCCCTCGGAGAAGAACCGGATTAAGATGATCATTAAGGGAACCGAGCCCTCCATTTATAACAAGCTGAGAATGATGACCTCCATGATTAGTGACTTTCGACAGTTAATAGAAACTGTCATGGATATCGAGGAAGAGGAAGCCAATAAACAGAAAATTTTACGGCCAGAATAGAAGGATCATTGGGGGGCATTCAGCCAAAAAAAATATTTGTTTTTAGTTCTTTAATAGTTATGCATAAGTCCAATGATGAAATTATTTGATTTAGGGTGAAATCTTAGAAACGATAAGTTCTTGATGTACTTTTATCTGATACTTTGAGTAGTTGATCTATGTTAGACTTGTAAGCATTTAATTATAGGTTCTTAGTAGTGAAAACCTGAGTAGTTGGCAAAGTGACTAGTTGAAGAAATTGCAGGTCGATGAATGACCGTTTGCTTAGATGTCTATCCTGATTTGCTTGTGTTATGATGTGTGGTATGGTTGAAAATAAAAGAAAAGTCTCTAAGGAAAAAATTAAACTACCTATAATCGATAAACGTGAAGCTACCCATGCTACCTTAAAAGGGTAGATGTGTTGGAAAAAAAAAAGAAAAGAAAAAAGAAAATCATACCATATTGAGCACAGAAAAAGCAATTGCAGAGCATAATTGAGATATCTAGGTTGGTTTGACCCATCGATCCCAATTTTTGAAACGAAATCATTGAGTTGGCTTACCTAGGAATCAAGCTGTAAATGAATCTTTGCACACACACACACTGTGAGTCTGGCTTAGATGATTTATTCAAAGACTTGGATTTAAGTTGCATTGAGTGTTTTGAAGGTTCTCTAGTTCCATTACTGGGCATTCTTTGAGGACGATAATATGTGTAACTATTGAGACTATTTCATAGCCCGTGATATAATATGTCGATACAGAATGACACCTCATATAATGATGGGTAATGGAGTCCAATTTCAGGGAGAATGCACATTTAAAAACCTGATAATCGGAAGACATGATCCCAAAAGGATGATGTCGCTTTCACCAAGGCGTAATCCACCTTGACCCAGTACAGATAGCGAAGAGCAGAAAGCTGAGCCAGGTCTGGGGGTGACCAGTCTACCACCCCGCGGATACGGGACACAACAGGACCTTGAGCCCTGAGATAAAAGAAAACAGAGCAATCACTAGAGGAGAATTGGCAGAAAGAAATTGTAAGCAACCGAGGGGGCGACCAAAGCTTCTATAGGCAAAGGGAACCAAAGAGCGCAAGGAAGGCCTAACCAAGGATAACATCAAGCCAATAGGACAAAGAAAACCCATCGGAATAGGGAATGCATCCATGCATACATGCATACACGTCACATACACATATTTTTTGTTTTGTGTTCGCAGGCTTTGAAGAAAAAGAAAAAGCGGCAAAGACAAACAACTCCTCGGGAATGAGGACGAGCAAGCTGGGAATGGCACTTTGGGAATGGAGAACAACCTCGAGAATGAGGACGGGCAACTCCTCAGGAATGAGGACAATCAACTCCTCGGGAATGAGGACGAGCAAGCCGGGAATGACACTCCGGGAATGGAGAACAACCTTGGGAATGAGGACAAGCAACTCCTTGGGAATGAGGACGAGCAGGGGGCGAAGTGCCTCACCACCATTATCAACTCAACAGTTTTGGGAATGAATCATAGGGGGGTGAGGCCCACATTATCAACAGTTTGTGAATGAATCCCAGAGGTCGAAGTACCTCATCATCATAGAAAAAACTCCCCAGTGGATCGAAGAGTCACGCAGGTAGACCAAAACACCATCACCCATTAGTGCGGGAACAAAGCCCAGGGGTCGAAGCACCTCACCACCATCTCACACTCAGGAACGGTTCCGAAATGAACCATCTCACACTCGGGAACGGTTCAGAAATGAACCATCTCACACTCAGGAACGGTTCGAGAATAAACCATCTCACACCAGGAACGGTTCGGGAATGAACCATCTCAAATCAGAAATGATTCGGAAATGAACCATCTCAACTTAGGAATGGTTCAGAAATGAACCCTCTCAACTCAGGAAAGGTTCATAAATGAACCATCTCACACTCGGAATGGTTCAGAAATGAACCATCTCAACTCAAGAACGGTTCAGAAATGAACCATCTCAGCTTAGGAATGGTTCGGAAATGAACCATCTAACATTAGGAATGGTTCGGGAATGAATCGCAGAGATCGAATAATCTCACACTCGGTGGTTCAGGAACAAAGCCCAGGAGTCGAAGCACATCGCCATCAACTCAAATCAGTTCGGGAATAAATCCTAGAGATCGAAGTATCTCGCAGGGATGAAACCCATGGTCGAGGCCCACATTATCAACTTCAGTTCGGGAATAAATCCTAGGGGACGAGGCCCACATTATCAATAGTTCGGGAATAAATCCTAGAGATCGAATCATCTCACAGGGATGAATCCCATGGTCGAGGACCATATTATCAACTTTAGTTTGGGAATAAATCCTAGAGATCGAAGCATCTCGTAAGGATGAATCTCATGGGTCGAAGTACCTCGCCATCAAATCAACTCAGTTCGGGAATAAAGCCTAGAGATCAAAGCATCTCACACCCAGCATAGTTCGGGAATAAATCCAAGAGGTCGAATCACCTCGCCATCAACTCAGATCAATTCAGGAATGAAGCCCAGAGGTTGAAGAGCCTTAGAGATCGAAACATCTCACACCAGCAGCAAAACAACAGGTAAGTCCAGTAACGGCCGACGAACTAGGTAAGTAAAAATACATGCATGATTTTGATAGGGTTGTCATTGTCACACACTGCACAAGCCCCATCAAAGTGGGGGCAACTGTAGACATTGTATTTTTGCATAAGCCCGATGATGAGCCTCATATAGAGGCACTACCTGAAAAGTTGCGGAAGTTACGGGAAACGAATGCCGGAAGGAAAGAAAACCTCCAAAATTAACACCTCACTGGATTCAGACTCATTAGCCAGCCTTGGATTCGCTCAGTCAGTTTCCGTTTCAAACCTTAGCTTTGGCTCAAAACCCCCTGCAACCCATTCAGCCCATCCACCATGCAATCCTTCCTCACGCCCAAAGCCCATGCAACCCATCATCCACACGCCCATAGGCCCATAAACCTCCCATGCACACGCCCAAAGCTTCCCAAATAGAAAAAATCCCATGCAATTCACATGTGTAAATCCCTCAAATCACTTTCCAATTTAACAAAGATTTGAAATCTCATGCAAAACAAATGCCAAAATCCCCTTAAATTACTTTCCAATTTAACAAGATTTGAAATCCCATCCTCTCCAAAATTCATGAGATTCTTTCCAAAATAAATATTCCCTAAATCATCATGATTTATTTCCATGATTTGGAGATCCATTGGCATTATAAAAAGAAGCAATCACCAAACTTTAGAGGCTGGACGTGAACAACAAAACACAAACACAAGGCTTTGGACGACAAAATCACAAAAAAAGCCTAGACTGTCCTCTTAGGCTTCACGACAAATACCCAAAAACAAAACCCTAGTGAGGCTCTTTTAAACGGAAAGCAGCATCATCAAAAAAAAAACTAAAAGAGAGAAACCCCCAAAGCTTTACGGTAACTTGGAGAGAAACAACAAAAAACAGCGTAAGTAGACAACCTGAGACAAGCCACCGAACACAAAAAAAAAACAAATAAGTAACCTGGACGTGAAGCGTGGACGTGGAACTAGTAAGTGGCGTGAAGCAGACGTGTAAGCCTGGATGTGAGCAGCATAGACGTGAAACTAATAAGCAGTGTGAAGCAGATGTTTAAACCTGGACGTGAAACAGTGAGCAAAAATAACCAAAAACATTGGCAAGAACACCAAAAAATAGTGCCAAAAACCACCCAAAAAATAACAGCCCCAAAACCGTAAAACAGCAGCCCAGAAAATAGCAAAACAGCAACCAAAAAATGGCACCCATAAACAGTAAAATAGCAAGCAGAAAATATCAAAACAGTGAGTAAAACAGCAAACCAGAAACAGTAAACAGGGAACCAGCTTCAATCCTTCCTGCGACGGCCTAACGCACTTCCAAGAAGCAACTTAAAAGGTAAGACATGAGGACACCCTATTTATTTTTATAGTTCCGGATACGGCATGCCTGGATGGACGTGAAATACGTCCAGCCGGGTATACGAAGTCCTACATTAAACACGACCAAGTTTCTGGTCACATTTTATTTTTTGTCATTCCATTATTTATCCTTTTGTCATTTATTTATTTACCGTTATTTTATTATTTCGCATTTAGTTTGTTATTTATCTTTTTTCATATTTATTTATCGTTATTATTTCGCCTTTATTTTATTTGTTCGTTATTATATTATTTTATGTCTAATTTTATTTACATTGCATTAAAGATTTACGTATGGTATTATCTCTTGTGGTATATCGGATGGAAACCCAGACGTAAATTCCATAGCTGAATCCGAATGGATGGTAGTGCGGTCTGTACTTGGGATACAACTCCATGTACCACTAGGGAAATACTCATATATGCATGATTAACCCCCTTTTGTTTACTATTTATTTATTGACGCTTTATTTACTTTTGATTATTATGATTCTTGTTATCGTACCTTGTATTTCTTAACTTAATTTGCTTTTATTTATATTCATGTTTATGGGTGTGAAAATTTGTGTGTTTATTTGAATTATCTTCCATGAACTGCATAAGACTTGGCTATACCATTGTCGGAACCCGTCCATTATACTGGCATAAGTAAGAGACCATTCCAAACCCAACGGTTTGAGGTCTTCCCTTACGAGGGGTGAGTACGGCCTTAAATCTTTTCCCAGTTCACACTGGGTGGCGACTTCTTTATTCTCCGGTTTAGTCCCCTGCGGGCTACTCCGTACTGTCTACGGGCTGCGAGCCCAACAGTGTCGTGGTCACCGAGCATCATAGGCATAGCGGTAAACCCCGATTCACTCCTACACACATATTGACTTTTATATTTTCGGCCTAAAACTTCCTACAGTTCTTTGGTTGTTTTCTTATTAGAATACACGTCGTAGAGTAAATCACTCAAATAATTCATTATATAATTCCTACACAGGAATTGGAATGATTTCAAGTGTAAATCGCACTGATCACTTGGATATCATCCACCCTATTTAGCCACATGAGGCTGTTAGGTCAGAAACCTCACAAGGTCTAGCGTAGTTAGCTAGAAGAGCAACTTATGCTGCCGGCGTTTGAAATTTTATCCATTGAATTTCTCAGTAGTTGGAATAAGAACCATAACGAGCTTTTGAACTTGAACAAAAGGGGCATGATGAGTCACTGTCTCAGCAGGACCATTTTATTGATTGGCAATGTTTGCCATTGCAAATGAATATGTTCTAAGATTGATGCAAATTAATTGGATTAGCAATAACAAGATAAGTTATAACAATTACAGTACGAACAAGAATGAATTACAACAACTATAAACAGTAAGTAATTGAAAAATCAAAATAAACTGAAGCGAGGAAAATGTCGAGTCATGTATGTAACAGTCTTTTTAAAACAGATTCGCCGCCTATCACAGTGCTCAAGATTGGAACCAGAGTCTATTTCCCAGGATAAAATGACAACAAGTAATTTGGAGCACTACCAAATTACCTAAGTGAACTCGGTTGCACGTTGAACTTGAACTGAAAAGAAAAGAGCAAAATTTCTCTCGACTTGGGCAAGAAATTTCATGTCGTGCTCTCAGTTTTTGGTGTGTAAAATGCTTATTTTGTTTTGTGTTTATAAAAGAAAAAAATAAGAAAAACTCTTCCAATTTCATAATAATTGGAGAATCAATTCTCTATTGAATATCATATTCAATAGGAGAAATTATGGGCACATAAAAAATTAAAGGAAAATTAACAAAATCAAGGTTAACACAAACCTAACTCGATTGGGGTCACATTAGCGCAAGGCGGACCAACATCGAATCGGGCTGTGATTTGCACCCCTCATGCTGGTGTGCGTGTAGAAAGAGCCCTATCCATAAGTTCTTACCATTCTACAAAAAAACAACTATATATAAATCCTTTTAGGCTTAGTTTTTTTTTTTTTTTTTTTTTTTTTATTTTATTTTAAAAGATACGGGATAAGCTTATTAAAATATTCAATTCTCAAAGAGTGCATTTTGTGAGATAAATTCTCATTCATCCGAGCATCATTTTGAACGTATTAATATATCATTTCGAAGTACTGACGGAGGAGAATGCGAATTGCTCATGATCTCATCATACCCATTAGTAAATCCCACTTAAAATTCTGCCTCAAAATAGGAAAAAAATGCATATTTTCCCTTTATTTTTCAACAATGAAGAAAAGAAAAGTTATAGATGCGCCCCCACATTGAACGTAGTTCTATATTTATGCAAAAGATTCTCATTTTACTAGAATTTCAATTCAAGCTGTTTGGACATATTGTTAAAACATCAATGGCTACATATGTTGATGTTGGTTAATTTGTCTTAGCTTGTTCGGAATTTTCACTGCACTTTCCATGGATTCCTGTGCGCAACTGAGTTTCCATGTCCAAAATCATCCATCATATTCCAATTGTGTGATTTGCTCATCTTATTTTGTGACCCGTGACACATTTTGCAATATTCTGATTTCTGTCCCACACTTTGGCCTATGTGTGCACAGATTTATTTGTCATAACATTTGTTCATCGAATTGACAATCGTATAACGCTGTCTGGTACAACGTCTCTTAAATCTTCAAATTTTTCGTTACCTCTAACTTATTATATATTATGTTAGAATTTGAAACTCGAGGTGTCAACAATGGAAAATTTGAGGGTATAATGAAAAATTTAAGGTAGTCAATGAAGAGTAGGAAGCAGTGTACCGTAAAAGTAAGGTCTCCATAAAGATAATATCCGGTACATAAGATTCCCATTGCCGAACATACACAATCTCATGTTTTTTTTTTTATAAAGAGGTTGTTTTAAAGATTTGAACCTGTGATCAAACGGATAGTAAGTTAACACTTAATTATCGTGTTAGGCACGACATCCTGCCAAAATTAAAACCAAAAGATGAGATCTATCAGATTTTGTGGCCTGAATGACTCATCAAAATGTTTGATGGTCCACTGTAGAACCTTTATCCCCTAGCATTACATTTGAAGCTCTAATAATCTTGAGCCTCCCCTGTTTTTGAATTTGACGCAGGCTAGTTACATTACTTACTTCAAGTGCAAGCAAAGTCTTGAGTAGTGCTGGGAAATCAATCATTGTAGATGATCAAATGGATGTTTATCTCAATATCATCTTTATATAATGAAACACTTTAGTGTTCTAGAATATAAAGGTAAATCCACAACGGATTAAACATTGATATAGAGATAATGTATCGATTCAAACTAGTTACATTATAACAGTTTCTAAATTTAGGTACACACCTGAAGGGTAGTTCCTAAACTTAGATATCTACGGTTAAAACAGCGACTTTCGTCCCATTTCCAAATCACAGATTAATCTCTATTGAAGTCAGTATCATGTTAAAAACAGATTGTGAACATCAATACATATATTTTATGTACCACACTAAGTATTTAAAATCTAATTTAATAATAGTAGTGAACATAATCTTGGCAAACATATTTGAAGTCAGAGCCTTGCTCGTTCTTCAATTCCTTCATGTCTGCTTTGTCCAAACGGCAGTCACGCTTCCGCGATCCCGTTTGCCACATTTAGGCAGACATTTGGGATATGTCCTTTATCTTCCCAGAAGATTATAATGATTTTGCCTTTGCCAGTTTCAACATTCAGAAGCCTTTGGCCAAGCCTTGGCCTTCTAGAATATCGAAGTAAGGTGCGCCTTGCGCTACTTGCCTAATTGCAAACTTTTGACTTTATCTCCTTGAGAATAGTCATTAACCCTCCAAGAGTTATTATTGCAATTTTAGTACTTCTAAAATCTAAGTATAGATTTAAGAAGATCCTTCAATTTCATTATCATACTTTAAGGATCTAATCCTTAGTTCTGATTCAGAAATTAAGGAGTCTACTGCGGTAAGTATAATGGATTAAGCACTAAAGTTATCATCACATAAATCTTCCAAAGATTATGCTCTACTATTTGCTTAACTCCGGGCTTAGGCATAATATGTTATTTTATCAAATAAAGTAACTTATTATTTTCCAGGACCATCCTGAAATTATTCCCAATTTGAAAATTAAACCATTTAAATACATTTTCCCTAGGATTATGTTTTAAATGTCAATCTTTCAATTTTATCTTAATTTTAATAGTCCAACTATTTAATCAACGATTAAAGTACTATTTATTATAATGATTACAATAGTCCAACTATTTAATCAACTATAATTTAATTAAAATCAATTATATTGATTACTATAATCCAATTATAAAAACAACTATAAATGAATAGTTTGAATATATAGTGCAACTATTTATTAAAACAACAATTTAAATATTAGTCCAACTAACATTTAATATCTTTGACGAATTGATATTTGTTTGAGCGCGTATGGCGAGTAATTGAACGAGTATTGCAAATTCAATTCTTGCCTCCCAATATTTTTCGGCGAGCCTCTAACCCTCTGTCGAGTACTCGGGAAACCGCGTTTCCTAGTGGGCTAGGATCCCGTTAAATATCACATAATCTTGACTTTGGCCATAAATTGTCTCATAATTAACTAGGTAGATCTCTAAGATCGATTGGATCCAATCCAATTCCTAGATCCGGTAGGGGGACATCCAAGTCCGAAACATATATCTTATATATGCCAATACATCCAATGTATTACCTAACCTTTTTCCTCTGAATCAACTAAGCATTGGCTTTGACACAACAAACTTAGTGATCCCAGTCAAGCGCGACCCATTGACCATGTAAAGTTTCGTAATCAATGTCGATGGACAAGAAGTGGTCTTGACTTGGCCAACAAACCACAACTTGGACAAGACACCAATATGTAACAAAGCCTTCGTGATTCAAACACATCCTCGACGGACAAAGGCCTTGACTTTGGCCAACAAGCCAATGCCAGTCTCGGATCTTGAGTGAGAATCACTCAATGGAAGGAAAAACGCTTAATATTGTTGAGGGTTTTTCGAGTGCAAATTGGCAACCAATTTATTATTTTTTCTAAGGTCTCATCATCATACACACTTAAACATGCATTCTAAACACATAATAAAGCACGTATAATTAAATAATAATGATATACGAATGGATACTTTACACATTGATCCTAGATCAAACTCTCCATTTCTATCTCCCACTAGCACATGTATTACTTCTACCCGTTACACTACACTTCTAAAGAAACCTCATTTACATTGAGGGGAATAGGTGAGAAGAGAATACAAAGAATAGAGAGGTAATAAGGCTGGACACGCAGGTCCAATTAATAAATCAAATTTATTACAACAATTTCTAAAATTGTCCCACCCATCTAATATCCATCCGATATACATTATTCATGCATCGCAACCATGTATTCACACAAGCATGTTATCAATCAATCTAATCAAATTAATTAATCTGATAATTAGTGATCATCCAATGTTCAAACAACGATTTGATTTTGCTCGAGTCAAACTCATTTTGCGAATAAGTACTCAAAGTACGAATTCTCGAATTAAATTAAACTACATAATTAAATCCAATTTAATATGCATTCAATTCTAATTCACTATTTAATTCCAAATTAACATTACACTTTAATAATAAACCTTTTCGACTTAAATTCCAAATTTAATCGCAACGGGTCTCAAAGCCCGATTAACGTCCAACATTAATTTAATTAAAGTCCAATGGGCTTTTAATTAATTTCTTAAGGCGTGGACTTTTGGTCAACTCGGGTCAAACCAATAACCAAAGTCCAATCCGAGAATTACCCCATAAGCCTAGAAATCAATCTTGGCCCATTAGGCCCAATTAAACTTAAAGGTCTATTAAGTCGCATTTGGGCTTTATGGAAGCGGTTTTGGGCCAAATTGGATCCAACCAATTTTGCCTAAACCCAACTTTGTACAACAAAGCCCAACAAGCCCAATTACAAAACAAAAGCCCAAATCCAATTTTAAGGCCAAATTTAATTAAACATAAAATCCAATTTCACATTTAATTAACCAAAGTGTATAACATGATTAATCACCCAAATTAACATTTCTAAAACATCAATTAACACAACTAATCATGCTCAATTACATCATCACATGTCCAACACATTTTGATTAAAATCAAACCCAAATCACATGCTCAAAATCTCGGCCAAGGGAGGGGATTTTTGTCCGATTCGAATTCATCCAATTAATTCCACAATTGACATTAAATCACATTCCCGAATGATTCTAACTCATCCAATGAATCAAAAATCAAAAAATCAAGACATTATAGGGCTTACAACTTTCTGCCAAGCTAAGTATTTTGGGGAAAAATGTTCCAAATAATTTTTCAACAAATTGATCCAATCAAACTTCAATTCAAACACATTTAAGCATATTCATTCATCCAATTTCACAAAATCATGCTCAAAATGATTTTACCCAAATTTTAAGCCCTAAACATTTCATGCTCAAACCTTGCTCTAGATGCCATTGTTGGTTTCTATTAAGGTCCTAAGATCAATAATAAGCATGAAATATGTGCGAATACAAATCGAAGAAGTTGCGGAATACTCACATCGATCGGTTGAGCGACGCTCGACGAACAAAAATTGAAAACTGCTCACTGTAAAGCTCACGATAGTGGCTGTGTGCAGTCCACTGTTTTGGCGTCAATGGTGGTCCTTCGTCAAGCTCCAAGCTTCGTCGAATGGTTCCCGGCTCATGGGTGGACTTCCCCATCACCTTCGCATGTCTCGTAAGTGTGCTAGCACTTGTGATTTTGCCACAAAATCCACTCTTGTGCTTCCCACTGCTCACGGCAGTTCACAGCAAACCAGAAGGTTTTTGCCCCTCCATGGGTGTGAAGAAGAGAGAGATGAGAGGAAGAGAGAGTTGTCTTTGTTGGTTCCAAATTTGTGTATTAAATACACACATTTGAATTTCAAATGAATTTGCCATGAATTTGGATTTCAAAAGTCAAGCCATAAATGGCTCCAACCACCAACATCACTCAATCAAATCAATCACAAGTTGTCAAGTCACATCACTCAAAGTGACAAGTGATTTGACGCTTGATGCGACTAGCGATTTGACGCTTGATTTGACTTGCGTGCCGCACTCGAATTCGAAATGCGAATGCGCTTGCAAATAATCCCGGGCTTGGGTTCGCTAATTCCAAATTAATGAATTTTCCGTTGCGTCGTAATTAAATGATTACGCCTAGCGAAATCACTATTCAGGTCGCTATCGAATTAATTCTAAATTAATTCATTCGCCCGAATTAAAATCTAATTTTAATTCCGCGTCGAAATCTAATTTCGTTTAATATATCAAATATATTAATTTCTCAATTAATTCCAAATTAATCGCTATCTCTCTTTAAATGATATTTTATCCCAGATAAAATATCTCCATAATTAATCCATATTAATTTTCTCTCTCTTCTTATTAATCCCAGATTAATTTAGAGTGCAAGTCATACGTCATCGGTGAATCTTTGGGAAGCGACCCATGAGATCTCGGATATGTTGGCAGTAAATTCGGTCGTCGGACTATCCGAACACGTAAGTACCTCATACTACGATTATACCAATTTACAAGACAAGGTTGGCCTCTAGCAAAGCGCCATGCCTACCCAATTCTCAGAAAATATCCTTACAGGAATAAAGGATCTATATCAGGCGTAGTATACGTAGTATTGCGTATTTCTGTCCAGTATCGCATGATCACGTGCTAGGCCTAGGGCTGGAATTGTGTCTGCCCCGTACGAAGCACATGTTAGATGTCTGGTGACTAGTCTCTATAATCGGATAAACCTGACCTTGTCATTTTATCCCGATAGCTGCAGCATTTAAGAGAACCAGTCCCGTATCCTATGTGAATCAGTATTTCAGTAACCTACGAGCATAGTGAAGCTCAGCAAAGAAAATTCTCCACAGCCAGAACTGAAACCACTCCCAAAGAGCCGCAAAAAGAGGAAATCAAGAGTCAGTGCTCAGTTAAAGATTATCCTAGGAAAGCTTAAAATGTGGTCGAGAAATATTTTGCCACATATGCAGTCCAAAATTTCAAATATCAGTAGACCCTAGAGGACAATCCATGGATAAACTGCCACAACTGATCATTGATAAAAACACACGTTACGCAAGTGCACATATCGCTCAAGTAGTATAAAATATATCGATCAAACGATGACTTAATACATAAGCTATTAATTTATGAAGCTAAATATCTACGAGTATCTAATTGATTGATTGTTGGTTGGATGATGATTTTTATCTAAAACAAGTAAACAAAATAATGCGAAAGTAAATTAAAGGAAAATTCAATATTATAAAGCTATCAAGGGCTGTGAATCATTCCAATATCTTTTAAAGATGAAGTAATTATCTCATGTTTATGCAATATATCATTTATTAACCTGGAACATGAAGTTATGCAAAAGCCTATACCGATGGTCAAATGTAAATATCCAAAGTAACCCAATAAACTATATTCCTATGTTAATTAAGAAATTCCGAATTCATTAAGTTTAAGTTCCAATTATGGCTACCCCTGCCCGACAGGTATATTCCTATCATGTAAGGAAATCTACCTTAAGTGAAATTTACCCTAAGGTGAGATCGTGAGCTATTGAGTCTATGGCTAAACCTAAAATCCATTTTCCAAGTTCATTTTAAGTTTACTAAATCAATCTTATTAGTGGCCAGTTAACAAGAAGCATTATGACTAAGACTCAATAAATAAACCAATATATTACCCAAGGCATAAAATAACCAACTTATAAACCATTGATATTGGAATTCATCACAACCCTAGATAAGATGTTTAGTTACAAAACATACCTACAATTACAAAATACATAGTTAAACAGAATAACATAACAGAAAATTAAAAAGTAAATAAAATTACAACAATAAAAGAAAATGTTAGAGCTAGGGGTTTCACTTTTAATACTTAAAATATAGATTTAATCATTTCTTGAATTAATTATATTAAAATCGACCATATAGGTGGTGAATGTCATTTGTCCAAAGTCCAACCGACCAGATATGCAGTAACAAAATCATATAACCCGAATATGTAGGCGGTAATAAGGTTAGCACCTAAACCGACCATATAGGTGAAAACTAAGTCCAATAATGTAAAACCGGCCATATAGGCGGTAAATAAGTAATTCAAATTACTTATTTAAATTAATGGAGTAAATCTAAATTATTATATTAAAAGTTTCACCCCAGACTCCAGGAAAAAGAGATTACATACTCATGATGTAATTAAAAACACACAAAAATTTATTAAAAAAATAAAAAGAAAATACAAGAAAACTTAAATAAACATACAAGATACTTTCTTTTAGGTTTTCATGGAGAAATCCCCCAAAGAAAGCATGAAAAATTTACAAAGTTTGGCTTGGTATTTATAGGCAAATATAAAGGCTTCCACCAATTTCTCCACCAAACATGGCACCAAATCCTCCACCAAACATGCAAGCATGTTTGGTGGAAGTTTGACAATTGAAAATTGTCATTTTCCAATTTTTTTTTTGTTTTTGATAATGACTTTAATAATTACATGTAACACACTTTTAGATTATTCATGAATTTTGGTCATGAAAAATTCAAAATTCGAAATTCATATGAGCGTTAAAATTGTAGATCTTTGAGTCTTCTTTCATCTGGAACTTGAATCACCTCAATCCGATATCAGAATAAAAAGTTATGGCCAAAATACGAAAATTGTGTAAAGTTGAAATTTCTGAAATTGTACTTCGTTAGAACGCCATTTCAAGTTTCCAACCTCCAAAATCCAAATGTCAAGTCCAATTTTTACCCTTATTTGTTCCAAATTTAGTCCTAAATAATTCCATTGAGTCCCGATTTTATTTTATCTATAAAATAAATAAAAACACATCAAAATATTCATAAAACCCGAGAAACTATACAAAATATTAAGTAAGATGGTCGGTAAATATTGATATATTTTCCGCTCATCCCACCCCCAAACCTAACATTTTGCTAGTCCTCGAGCAAAACAAACAGAAACAAAATGAAATAAATAATGAAAAATAAATTAACCTAAGCCACTTTTGTAGGGATCCCGATTGTATTTAGCGTATGCAACAAGCCTTTAAACCCATAGGTGTCCATAGTGGACGATTTGTAGTCTCGTGAGGGTTTACAGCGATGCTACCCACAAACGTCAATCAAATGTAAAATCAAACACACAAAACAAGTTAGTGACTAAACAACTGAAATTCTTATCCAAGTTAATAGTTGTTTTCTTTCTTTCTAAATTACCAAATAAGTAAATTCTCCGATTATTTTTACCATTCTCCATATACACAACCAATAAAGTATTAATCAAATCATTGTGCCTACAATATTCATAAGTGTATTTGAAAATAGAGTAATATTTGTCCTAAAGTTATATCAGAATTCACACCTTTTTAGCAATGAATTTTTTTAAAAATATATAACATCTTTAATCCATGTAGCGAGCTTTGGGCGAGTGGCTCCCAAAATAGTTGGCTTTAGCGCACTAGGTGTTAAGACATCCATACAGACTTAATTACTCGGATCTCATATGTTTAAAGGTTCTACCGTTTGACGCGAACAGTCTCTGCTTACTGAGGCAAGACATCCGGTTACTAAGTAGAAACTTTATTATTATTAACTCAAGCTTTTACCATTTGACGTGAACAATCTCTGCTTACTGAGGCAAGATGCTCGGTTACTAAGTAAAAGCATGGTTAATTATTTACATACACAATTATTTTATTTTATTTTTTATTTTTATTCCATCGCTTTCAGATGCTTCCTCCAATAAACTAGAGCACTGCATATTACAAACTTTTCACTTACAATTCATGTCTGTATGTTACCATGCATGTTGATAATATGTGTCAATTGAGCATATGAAGATCTAATTTAGTCAGTATTATGGAGAATTCACAAACTTAATAATTCAAAAGGAAATAAAAAAAAATTAACTTGTTACGAAATAGGTTGAGATACGTCTCAGGAGTGGAAATTCTTTACACAGCTATCTAAAACACCATTTCATTTGGTTAGTCAAGTTAAAAACACAAAAATCATTTTTGTTAAAAATAAATTTTTTGTTTTTAATTTTTTTTTGAATTTTTGACTAAAAATCAAACAAATACAACACAACAAAAAATAAGATACTAGTCAACTATTCCCCTCACCCAAACCTAATTGAGACATTGTCCCCAATGTCAAAAAAGAAGAAGAATAGTTTAGAAAACAGTACTTGGTTAGCATGGAATTCTACATCTAAAAAGGCGACTAAAGGTTAAGATCCAGATTTATCCGACGTTTCTTACCACGATCATTATCAGACCAGTTTATCTTGGAAAGGATGGGTCAATTTGTGGTTCAAAGGCTAAAAGTTGGTCAATTAAATCATGGGTTGTTCTGGCAGTGAAGATGATATCTTTTATAGGTTTTGAAAGGAACCCATTTCTTCGGGCATCATCAAGAAACACACAAAGAAAGTCATAAAATCCATCAACGTTAAACAGTCCAATTGGTTTCTGGTGTATGTTCAAGTTCGCCCAAGATTAAACTGTAAAAATTTCCTCCACGTGCCCAAGCCACCTGGCAAAGCAATAAAAGCATCAGCACGGTTAATCATTTCAACAAGTCATTCGGACATACCTGGCATGATGAATTCATCTCATTTTGATTGTCCTATCAGATTCGCATCTGCCAAAGGTTTTGGGATGATTCCCAAAACTTGACTTCCTCCTTCTTGTACGGCCCTTGAAACATACCACATTAGTCCAAGATTGCCACCGCCATATACTAAGTGAATATTCCTCTCAGCTATGACTCTACCCAATTTCTGTGCTGCCTCAGTGAATTCTGGTTTAGAACCAACACTTGTATCTCAAAATACACAGATGTTAACAACTCGTCTTCTTGAAGTTGCTTCCATTTTTTTTTATATTACTTTCTCACATTTGGATGTCTACAAGAGTGCAATGACGAGCTGCATTTATAGATCCTGAAATGGGGTGAGTAATAATAGCACTAGTACCTGCCAAATGACAATTATTAGCTAAACAGTAAAATAAATCGTGAAAGTCAAAAAGTCTGGATCCTGTCAACGAAAATAAAAGAAAATAACCAAACAAATTACAATTATTAGTTAATTAGAAAGAGATAATAATATGTACAAGAAATACCGGCTTGAATGACATTTTTACGTCAGGGACAAACTTCTCATCCAATTTTCTTAAAAAATGGCAAACATGGTTTAATAAAGTCAGATTCCCAAGACTTAATTGTTGTCTTTCTTTTCGAAATTGCGCATGTAACATGCGATTACACATACCCACTGGGATGCATCTCAAGAGTCAATGATATGTCATGTAAAAACTCATTACTCATGCCATCCCTAATGAATTTAATTTTATCTTCGCAGTAACCAGACACCATTCCTAAAAAATGACAACGAGTATTACATGTCAAGCGTGCACATTTATAGCATCCACCTAATCTTTTAGATCTTTTTTTCTTAACATAGGTGTTTCTTCCTAAACAGGCAGAAATGAAACAAAAGAGTCAGATGACTCACCTGCCAATCGGACTCGTGCTTTAATTATCCAACGAATTTCATTAGGATTACCTTTGATCATCAGAAGTCTCATTCGTTCAATGCGTGCTTTGTAGACTTTCATCGGAGAGTTTTGAGGGAGAGAAGGAAAACACTTGTGAAGATTTATGAGAACGTCTTCCATCATGTCTATGACTTTTACGTACAAAAATTAAACACACAAAAATAAAACACACCAAATCTCAATATATACACAAAATGCATGGGTTGCCTCCCTGCTAGCGCTAAGTTTAACATCGTCAGCTAGACATGACTGTTCGAACGTTAGACTGGATCTGCCAGTGTGAGACTTTCTTTTTGTCGCTCAAATGATTCTCCCCAGTAGTGCTTGACATGCTGGCTATTTACCCTGAATGTGTTGTTGAAGTTGGGGTTGTATATCTCAACTACTACGTATGGTAACACCTGAGTAATCACAAATGGACCTGACCACCTTGATTTCAGCTTTCCAGGGAAAAGTTTCAACCTTGAATTGTATAACAACACCTGCTACCCTGGTTCCAGTTGTATGCGCACTATTTTTTATCATGCCATTTCTTGGTCTTTTCTTTGTACAGTTTGGCATTTTCATAAGTATGTAGGCTAAATTCCTCCAATTCTTTCAGTTGGTGGAGCCATTTCTCTCATGCTACTTGTAGATCAAGATTTAGTTTCTTCAGTGTCCAGTACGCTTTATGTTCAAGCTCCACTGGCAAATGACATGATTTCCCAAACACCATTCGATATGGGGACATACCAACGGGTGCCTTATAAGCTGTTCGGTAGGCCCATAATGTGTCATCCAGTTTTGTAGACCAGTCCATCCTTATTGATCCAACGGTTCTCTCCAATATTTTTTTGATCTCTCTATTTGAAACTTCAACTTGTCTATTTTTCTGCGGATTGTAAGCAGTGGCAACTTTATGAGTAACTCCGTATTTGGATAGGAGTGCATCGAAGTATCTATTACAGAAATGTGTGCCACCATCACTCATAATTGCCCGAGGTGTTCTGAAGCGAGTGCAAATATTCTTTTTAAGGAATTTTAACACCACTTTGGAGTCATTTGATGGTAGTGATGTTGCTTCAACCCATTTGTAGATGTAGTCTACTACAACCAGAATGTAAAGGTTTCCAACTGATAGAATAAAAGGTCTCATAAAATCAATCCCCCATACATCAAATATCTCAACTTCGAGAATGCTTTAAAGAGGTCATTCATTTCTCTCGAAATATCTCTCGTTCTCTGGCACTTGTCTCATTGAAGAACAAATAAGTAAGCATATTTAAACAGAGTGGGCCAGAACAAACATGATTGTAGGACTTTGGCTGCCGTTTTATCTCCGCTGAAGTGTCCATCGTATGGTGATGAATGACAATGTTGCATGTTGCAAGACACTATTGACCTCCTCTTGCGGTACACAACGTCTCAATAATTGATCAGCACAATGTTTGAATGGATACGGCTCATCCCAGATATAGTGCTTGACTTCTTTGAAGATTTTCTTCTGTTGCTGATGTGTCCATTCCAATGGCCATTTCCCCGATACAATGTAGTTTACATAGTCAACATACCATAGGATTTCCTGCTACTTGATGGCAAACAACTATTCATCAGGAAAAGTTTCTTTGATTGTCATCTCATTGCCAGTTGTTCCTTCATTCTCGAGCCTTGATAAGTGATCTGCAACTTGATTTTCTGTCCCCTTCTTATCTCCGATCTCCACATCAAATTCTTACGGTAGAAGTACCCAACGGATCAATCTAGGCTTGTCATCTTTCTTCACTATCAGGTATTTGATTGCTAAATGATCTGTGTAGACCACCACTTTGGGACCCAGCAAATATGAGCAGAATTTATCGAAAGCAAACACAACTGTGAGCAGCTCCTTTTTCAGTTGTTGTATAGTTGAGCTGTGCTTCATTCAAAGTTCTACTGGAGTAGTAAATGGTATGGAAAATTTTTGCTTTGCGTTGTCCAAAAACCGTACCTACAGTAAAATCACTGCCATCGCAAATCACTTCAAATAGAAGTGTCCAGTCTAGTGCTACTATGATGGGGGCAGAGACCAGCTTCTGTTTTAAGATCTCAAAAGCATGGTGGCATTCTTTGGTAAAGTGGAAAGACACATCTTTCTCCAGAAAATTGCATAGAGGATTAGCAATCTTGGAGAAGTCTTTGATAAATCTCTTGTAAAATCATGCATGTCTGAGAAAACTTCAAATCCCTTTGACGAATGATGGTGGAGGTACTTTTTCTATCGTCTCAATCTTTGCTTTGTCTACCTCGATTCCCTTATATGAGATTCAATGTCCCAGGACAATGCCTTTCTGCACCATGAAATGGCAATTCTCCCAGTTGAGTACCAGGCTGGTATATTCGAATCTTTGTAACACTTTTTACAAATTTTGCAAGCAGTGGTCGAACGAGTCTCCAAATACTGAGAATTCATCCATGCAGACTTCCATACTTTGTTCCAGCATGTCTGAAAAGATGGTCATCATGCAACGTTGAAATATGGCAGGAGCATTACAAAGTCCAAATGGCATCCTACGGAAAGTAAAAGTACCATACAGACATGTAAAAGTGGTTTTTTCATGATCTTCTGGGGCGATGGAAATCTGATTGTATCATGAGTATACATTCAGAAAATAATAGAATTCATGTCCCGCCAATCTATCTAGCATCTGGTCAATGAATGGTAGCGGGAAATGATCATTCCTTGTTGCTTTGTTCAGCTTCTAGTAGTCCATGCATACTCTCCATCCAGTCACTGTTCTTGTTGGAATTAGCTCGTTTTCATTGGTGACTACAATCATTCCTCCTTTCTTGGGTACACATTGCATATGACTCACCCAAACACTGTCAAAAATGGGGTAAATGATGCCAACATCAAACCAATTGATGATTTCTTTCTTTACGACCCCCTTCATGATTGGATTCAGTTTTCGTTGATACTCCACTGTGGCTTTATACTCATCGTTCATCAGAATTTTGTGCATGCAAAATGATGGACTAATGCCTCGGATGTCTATTATAGTCCAGCCAATAGCTCTTTTGTGCTCACATAACACTCTCAATAACTTATCTTCTTGCACCCATGTTAGCGACAAAGAAATAATCACAGGTAAATCAGAAGAGTTTTCCAAATATGTATACCTGAGATGGCTTGGAAGTGGTTTTTGTTCCAGCTGCGGTGGTTCTTCAATCGAGGGCTTAATTCGCTCATTTTTTGGTAGTTTCAAGCTTTCCACCTGTGGTGTTGATCTGAAGTGAGAGGCTCCATCAAGATAGTTGATATATTCCAGAATCTCATCATCTACCTCTCTATCAATCTTGTTGGTGATGCATACTTCAAGTTTGTCCTTGGAAAGTTGCATTGCTTCTGTGTTCTGGATGACACTATCTATTATATCAAGTCTAAAACATTCCTCCTCTTTTTCGTCATTCAAAAATTTCATGGCTTTGAAAATATTGAATGTTACTTCTTGGTCCTGTACCCTCATGGTTAGTTCACCTTTTTGTACATCAATAATGGTTCGACCTGTAGCCAATAATGGTCTCCCGATGATGATGGGTACATCTTTGTCTTCCTCAATGTCAAGGACAATGAAATCTGATGGGAAAATGAATTTGTCGACTTTGACCAATACATCTTCCACTACACCTCTCAGAAATATGAGCGATCTATCAATAAGTTACAGAGTGACTGAGGTGGGCTTTGCTTCAATCTATAGTTTCCTGTAAATGGACAAAGGCATCAAGTTAATACTAGCACCTAAATCACACAAAGCTTTACCGAAGTAATATTCTCATATGGTGCAAGGGATGGTGAAACTGCCAGGATATTTGAACTTTGGGGGGAGCTTCCTCTGAATGAAGGCGCTGCATTCTTTTGTCAGTGCTACAGTCTCATAATCTCCCAATCTTTACTTTCGTGACAGAATATCTTTCATCTGCAAATGGAATGTTGATATGCAGCTTTTTGAATATCTCCAGGAATCGAGCAAATTGCTTGTCTAGTTTATGTTTCTGGAGACGATGTGGAAAAGATGGAGGTGAAGTAAATCTTTCTCGATCATTTTCTTTTGCCTCTTTTTCCTCCATCTGTGGATCTGCTTCGCTGTTTTCTTTTGGAACTTCCTCAGCAGATGCCTTGACTCCAACATCTTTGTTGATTTCAGTGCCGCTTTTCAAAGTGATGACTTGGCATTGCTCATTCCCTCTGTTCCTTGGATTTGGTTCTGTGTTGCTAGGAATGGTACCTTGCGGTCTGTAACTTTGAGCATTGGCCAGTTGTCCCAATTGATTTTCCAGTGTCTTTAGAGAAACTGATTGGCTTTGAAACATAGTATCATATGATGCTGCTTGATTTTGAACCACGGCTGCTAAAACGTCGTATTTTGCTTCTTGCTTTTTCATCTGGGCCAACACTTATGTTATTCCTGGTTATTTTTTATACTTATGGCCATTATTTTGCTGTTGGAATCCAGGTGGTGGATAGTTCCTTTGCCATGAATTGTTGCTCCATGCGAAATTGGGATGATTCCTCCAACCTGGGTTGTAGGTATTGGATTATAGATTGTTTCCATGTCTATTGAAATTGCTGACATAGTTCACCGTCTCATCATATTGGTTGTAAGATTCTTCCTCTGGTGCTCCTCCATATGGTGAACTTGTGGATCCAGTATTACCCTGCATGCTAAGAGTTTCCATGAATTTTCATATCTGATCCAGCTTGGCATTCAATGCTGTGTTGGCTCCTATTTCGTGGATTCCTGCCATTCGTTGAATTATGCTCATTTCTGTTGGCCACAATGAATTGTTGTTAGCCATTTCTTCAATTAAGTCTCAGGCCTGATCTTCTCCTTTTTTCATTAAAGCTCCTCCATCAGCAGAATCTATTATGGTTCTCATTAGTCCAGAAAGTCTATTGTAGAAGGTTTGGACTTGTAGCCACTTTGTAATCTCATGGTGATGAAATTTTTGGAGCAGTTCCTTGTATCTCTCCCAAGCTTCGTAGAGGGATTCTAAGTCATGTTGCACAAAGGACGCGATGTCATTCCTCAGCTTTGCTGTTCTGGCTGGGGGAAAGTATTTTGCAAGGAATTTGGTGGCAAGAGTGTTCCAATTTGTGATGGAACCTGCTGGTAGTGAATGTAGCCAAGCCTTAGCTTTGTCTTTCAAAGAATATGGGAACACACGCAGTCTCATTGCTTCTTCTGTCACTCGGTTGTAATTGAATGTGCCATAAACTTCCAGGAAGTTGCTGATGTGGGCATTAGGATCTTCAGTTTCACTTCCACCAAACTAAACTGATTGTTGTATCATCTTAATGCATGTTTTGATGTCACACACATTTGCTGGTAAGGGAGGAAGTATAATACATGATATGAAGCCATCAACCACCAGAATAGTTCTGTCTCGAATGAAAGGTGGTGCAACTTCCAAAGGTTCAGGTTCTTGATTGTTTATGTTGATCAGTGCTTCTTGATCTTCTCGCATTTCCCTTCTCAACTGTCTGAAAGTTCTTTCAATTTATGGGTCAACCAGATGAATTTCAAAGCTTCTGCTCCTTCTCATATATTGTCTGAGAACCTGAAACACAAGAAAAAAAAAATTAAAAACAAATTAGACACAAGTAAAGTATCTAACCCCAAAATTAATAGTAAAAGATAAATAAGTCACTGGCAACGGCGCAAAAAACTTGATCGGTGATAAAACACACGTTACGCAAGCGCACGTATCGCTCAAGTAGTATAAAATGTATCGATCCCACGAGTACTTAATACCTAAGCTATTAATTTATTAAGCTAAATATCTACGAGTATCTAATTGATTGATTGTTGGTTGGATGGTGATTTTTATCTAAAACAAGTAAATAAAACAGTGCGAAAGTAAATTAAAGGAAAAATCAATATTATAAAGCAATCTAGGGTTGTGAATCCTTCCAATATCTTTTAAAGATGAAGTAATTATCTCATGTTTGTGCAATATATCAGTTTATTAACCTGGAACACGAAGTTATGTAAAAGCCTCTTCCGATGGTCAGATGTAAATACCCAAAGTAACTCACTTAACTATATTCCTTTGTTAATTAAGAAACTCTGAATTCATTAAGTTTAAGTTCCAATTATGGCTACCCCCCCGCCCGACAGGTATATTCCTATCTTGTAAGGAAATCTACCTTAAGTGAAATTTACCCTAAGGTGAAATCGTGAGCTATTGAGTCTATGGCTAAACCTAAAATCCCTTTTCCAAGTTCATTTTAAGTTTACCAAATCAATCTTATTAGTGGCCAGTTAACAAGAAGCATTAAGACTAAGACTCAATAAATAAACCAATATATTACCCAAGGCATAAAATAACCACTTTATAAACTAGTGATATTGGAATTCATCACAACACTAGATAATATGTTTAGTTACAAAACATACATAAAATTACAAAATGCATAGTTAAAACAGAATAACTTAACAGAAAATTAAAAAGTAAAGAAAATTACAACAATAAAAGAAAATATTGGAGCTTGGGGTTTCACTTTTAATACTTCAAATATAGATATAATCAATTCTTGAATTAATTATATTAAAACCGATCATATAAGCGGTGAATGTCATTTGTCCAAAGTCCAACCGACCATATAGGCGGTAACAAAATCATATAAACCGACCATGTAGGCGGTAACAAGATTAGCACCTAAACCGACCATCTAGGCGGAAACTAAGTCCAATAATGTAAAACCGACCATATAGGCGGTAAATAATTAATTCAAATTACTTATTTAAATTAATGGAGTAAATCTAAATTATTATATTAAAAGTTTCACCCCAGACTCCAGCAAAAAAAGATTACCTACTCATGATGTAATTAAAACCACATAAAAATTTATTAAATAAATAAAAAAATACAAGAAAACTTAAATAAACATAAAAGACACTTTCTTTTAGTTTTTCATTGAGAAATCCCCCAAAGAAAGCATGAAAAATTTACAAAGGTTGGCTTGGTATTTATAGGCAAATATAAAGGCTTCCACCAATTTCTCCACCAAACATGGCACCAAACATGACACCAAATCCTCCACCAAACATGCAAGCATGTTTGGTAGAAGTTTGACAATTGTAAATTGTCTTTTTTTTTATAATGACTTTAATAATTACACATAACACACTTTCAGATTATTCATCAATTTCGGTCATGAAAACTTCAGAATTCAAAATTCCTAATAACGTTTTGAGTCTTATTTCATCTGGAACTTGAATCACCTCAATTCGATATCGGAATAAAAAGTTATGGCCAAACTACGACAATTGCGCAAAGTTGAAATTTCCAAAATTGTACTTCGTTAGAATGCCATTTCAAGTTTTCAACCTCCAAAATCCAAATTTCAAGTCCAATTTTTGCCCTTATTTGTTCCATATTTAGTCATGAATAATTCCATTGAGTCCCGATTTTATTTTATCTATAAAATAAACAAAAACACATCAAAACATTCATAAAACCCGAGAAACTATACAAAATATTAAGTAAAGGGGTGGTAATATTAATATATTTTTGCTCATTAACAACCATTCAAGCAATCTTTTTCATGTCATAACAACCGGTGGATACCAAAGAAGAAGGCATATGAGACTACCCTCCGGTCCGTTACTTGAACCCACCATGACCATTTGGGTGGTTGCGTCTGGGTGAAGATTTTAAACTTAGCGCTAGTATGGAGGTAACCTTGCATTTATTTATTATTATTTTTATCTTTAATTTTTTATTGTACGCTATTTGATTGTTTTTAGTTTTCATGTGTATTTATGTAGGTATTAGAGCAACAAAAAAGCCCGCGTAACCAAATTCTGACCAGCAGGAGCCTGATCAACTCCATGCACGGTAGTGTAGTTCCTCACTCTTGTTTCTTATGTTTATCTTACATTGAGGACAATGAAAGTCTTAATTTTAGGGGTGTGTGCATGTAGTGATAGTTCATGCTATTTAAAAAAAATTATTTTTAGTCCTAGATAGTAAAACATAAGTTTAATGATGAATTTTGTTTACTTTTGATGAAGTCTTAGAAATGATAAGTTCCCAATTGATTTTTATCTAATGTCATGAGTAGGTGATCTAGGTTAGACTCGTAAGCACTTAACAATAGGTTTTTAGCAGTAAGAACCTAGGTAGTTGGCAAAATGACTAGTTGAAGAAATTGTTTGCTGATGAATGAACGTTTACTGAGATATCTATCTCAATATGCTAGTGTTATGATGTATGGTTGGTTAACAATAAAAGAAAAGGAAGAAAAAAAATTTATGAAAGAAAGAAACGAAAAAGAAAAAGTTAAACCATCTATAATCGATAAGCGTGAAGCTACCCATGGGTGAGTGTTAGGACCACCATGAGGAGAAATTCTACCTTAAAGGGTAGGTGTGTTGAAAAAAATGATGAAATCAAAAGGAAAAAAGAAGAAAAAAAATCATGCCATACTGAGCACGAAATATGTTATTACAGAATACATTTGAGATATCTAGATTGGTTTGACCCATCGGATCTCAATTTTTGAGACGAAATCATTGGGTTAGCTTACTTATGAGTTGAGCTATGATCGAACCTTTACACACAGACACTGTGAGTCTAGCTAAGATGATTTATTCAAGAACTTGGATTTTAGTTGTATTGAGCACTTTGAAGGTTCTTTGATTTCATTGGTAGGCAGTTTTTGAGGAAAATATTATGTGTAACTATTGGGACTATTTTATTTTATTATTTTTATATGTTTACATGATTGTGTGTGAATGATGTTTGTGGTTTCGTCGCTGTAAGACCTCATGAGACTATAACTCATCCACTAGGGCGGCCTAGGGGTTTAAAGACTTGTTGTATACGCTAAATGCAATCGTGATCCATATGAAAGTGGCCTAGTTAATTTTGTTACTTTTGTTCGTTTATTTATTTAGTTTTTATTTAGTCTTTTGCTCGAGACTAGCAAAATCTTAAGTTTGGGGGTGTTTGATAAGTGCAATTTATACCCACTTATTCCTGCATTCTTAGCTTATTATTTTGTTAGATTCCATGTCATTTAATGTATTTTGTAGTTTCTTTTGTGCTTTATTGATAGGAAGCATTGGAATATGGATGGCAAATGGACTTATTTTGGGACCTTACGGACGCATCAGAAGCTAACGGGAAAGCAGACAAATCACTATCCTGGAAAGTGCCCTAGCGTCGCAACGCCACTTATGAGCATCGCGACACCCATGTTGCTGTGGACATATGATTTCCCGAGAGTTAGGCTCGTAGTTCCACTTTTGGTGTCGCAATGCCCTACCATGATGGCTTCATAGATTTTCCCGAGGATTTGGCGTCGCGGCGCCGAAAATCCCATAATCTTAATTAAGTGTCGTGTTTTTGTATATTGGGTTTGATTTTAATCAAAATGTGTTGGACATGTGATGATGAAAATATTGATGTTTTAGAAATGTTAATTTGGGTAATTAATCATGTTATACACTTTGATAATTAAATTGGGAAAATTGGATTTTTGGAATTTAATTATTTGGGCCTTAAAATTGGATTTGGGCTTGTTATGTTGTAAATGGGCTTATTGGGCTTTGTTGTACAAAGTTGGGTTTAGGCCAAATGGATTGGATCCAATTGGGCCCAAAACCGCATCCATAAAGCCCAATACGACTTAATGGACCTTTAAAGTTTAATTGGGCCTAATAGGCCAAGATTGATTTCTAGGCTTATGGGGTAACTCCCAGATTGGATTTTGGTTATTCGGTTTGACCCGAGTTGACCAAAAGTCCACGCCTTAAGAAATTAATTAAAAGCCCATTGGACTTTATTAAATTGACGTTGGACGTTAATCGGGCTTTGAGACCTGTAACAATTAAATTTGGAATTTAAGTCGTAAAGGTTCGTAATTAAAGTGTAGTATTTTTAATTTGGAATTAAATAGTGAATTAGAATTGAATGCATATTAAATTGGATTTAATGATGTAGGTTAATTTAATTCGAGAATTCGTACTTTGAGTACTTATTCGCAAAAACGAGTTTGACTCGAGCAAAATCAAATCGTTGTTTGAACATTGGATGATCACTAATTATCAGATTAATTAATTGATTAGATTTATTGATAACATGCTTGTGTGAATACATGGTTGCGATGCATGAATAATGTATATCGGATGGATATTAGATGGGTGGGACAATTTTAGAAATTGTTGTAATAAATTTGATTTATTAATTAGACCTGTGTGTCCAGCCTTATCACCTTCTTATTCTTTGTATTCTCTTCTCACCTATTCCCCTCAATGTAAATGAGTTTTTTTAGAAGTGTAGTGTAACGGGTAGAAGTAATACATGTGCTAGCGGGAGAGAGAAAGAGAGAGATTTGATTTAGGATCAATGTGTAAAGTATCCATCCGCATATCATTATTATTTTACATAGGCGCTTTATTATGTGTTTAGAATGCATGTTTAAGGGTGTATGATGATGAGACCTTAACAAAGATAATAAATTGGTTGCCAATTTGCACTCGAAAAACCCTCAAACAATATTAAGCGTTTTTCCTTCCATTGAGTGATTCTCACTCAAGATCCGAGACTGGCATTGGCTTGTTGGCCAAAGTCAAGGCCTTTGTCCGTCGAGGATGTGTTTGAATCACGAAGGCTTTGTTACATATTGGTGTCTTGTCCAAGTTGTGGTTTGTTGGCCAAAGTCAAGACCACTTCTTGTCCATCGACATTGATTACGAAACTTTCCATGGTCAATGGGTCGCGCTTGACTGGGATCACTAAGTTTGTTGTGCCAAAGCCAATGCTTAGTTGATTCAGAGGAAAAAGGTTAGGTAATACATTGGATGTATTGGCATATATAAGATATATGTTTCGGACTTGGATGTCCCCCTACCGGATCTAGGAATTGGATTGGATCCAATCGATCTTAGAGATCTACCTAGTTAATTATGAGACAATTTGTTGGCCAAAGTCAAGATTATGTGATATTTAACGGGATCCTAGCCCACTAGGAAACGCGGTTTCCCGAGTACTCGACAGAGGGTTAGAGGCTCGCCGAAAAATTGTGGGAGGCAAGAATTGAATTTGCAATACTCTTTTAATTACTTGCCATACGCGCTCAATCACAAATATCATTCGTCAAATAAATTAAATGTTAGTTGGACTAATATTTAAATGTTGTTTTAATTAACAGTTGGACTGTATTCAAACTATTCATTTATAGTTCATTTTATAATTGGATTATAGTAATCAATATAATTGATTTTAATCTATTAAATTATAGTTGATTAAATAGTTGGACTATTATAATCATTATAATAAATAGTACCAAAATCGTTGATCAAATAGTTGGACTATTAAAATCAAGATAAAATTGAAAGATTGACATTTAAAACATAATCCTAGGGAAAATGTATTTAAATGGTTTAATTTTCAAAATTGGGAATAAATTTCAGGATGGTCCTGGAAAATAATAAGTTACTTTATTTGATAAAATAACATATTATGCCTAAGCTCGAAGTTAAGTAAATAGTAGAGCATAATCTTTGGAAGATTTATGTAATGATAACTTAAGTGCTTAATCCATTATACTTACTGCAGTAGACTCCTTAATTTCTTTGTCAAAACACAAGGATTAGATTCTTAAAGTATGATAATGAAATTGAAGGATCTTCATAAATATATTTTTAGATTTTAGAAGTACTAAAATTGAAATAATAACTCTTGGAGAGTTAATGACTATTCTCAAGGAGACAAAGTCAAAATTTGCAATTAGGCAAGTAGCGCAAGGCACACCTTACTTCGATATTCTAGAAGGCCAAGGCTTGGCCAAAGGCTTCTGGAGTATTAAAAAGGGGCAAAGGCAAAATCATTATAATCTTCCGGGAAGATAAAGGACATATCCTAAAATGTCTGCCTAAATTGTGGCAAACGGGATCGCGGAAGCGTGACTGCAGTTATGACAAAGCATACATGAATGAATTGAAGAATGAGCAAGGCTCTGATTTCAAATATGTTTTTCTACATTATGTTCACTACTAGTATTGAAATTGGATTTTAAATACTTAGTGTGGTACATAAATATAATGATGTTCAGAATCTGCTATGAGCAGGATTAGGAAGCTGTTAAAATGTAACTAGTTTGACTAGAAACATTATCTCCATATCAGTGTTTAACCCGCTGTGGGTGAACCTTTATATTCTGGAACACTAAAGTGTTTTATTATAAAGATGATATTGAGATAAACACATTAGATGTGAATAACAGAATTTATATTTTGAATATAAATAAATCTCAAATATATAACATGACAAACAAATAGCTCAACTGATTTGATCAGAAGAAACTTTGTTGTGGCATTGTTGTCTGGGACACAATAAAACAGGAATCGTATATCCACACTTTTGAAGAGTGGATACTAGGACTAATTTGATTCTATTCAAATAATGTCTACGAATCTAGTTTATTGGGCAAAGTGCCTAAAACACTATTTACTTGGTAAAAGTGCAAATGCCACCGACCTGTTAGCCCTAGTTCATAGTGAAGCAAGTGGGCCCATGTCTAGCTAGGCTAGAGGTGGAGATGAATATTTCGTGACCTATACGGATGTGGCATCGCGTTATCGTTATGTGTTTGTTTTGAAAAACACAAATCAGAAACTTTTAAAGTTTCGACACGAAATAGACAAACAGATCGGCTATAGTATTATACCGTCACGGTAAGACGTAATGGAAAATACTTAAGCAATAAGTTTCTAATATACTTGAAAGAGTAAAGTATTCTTTCAAATGAGGATTCCTCCCGGAACATGTCAGTTTGACGGAGTGTCCGATCGGATTAATTGAATTGTGTTAGACATGATAATGTTAATCATGAGTCGCTCTGACCTACCATTTCCTTCAACATGATAAGCATAAACAGTGCAAGAACTTATTTTGAATAAGGTTCCATAAAAATCTATTTGACAGATATCATATTAGATATGAACAGGAAGGAAACCAGGTTTCACATTCCTGAGTATTTGGGTATGCTGGGCATACGTTTTGGTGATACTAAACTAAAACCCAAGTCGAATAAGTGCCAATTGTAGGTTATCATAAGGATACCATAAGTATTGTACTTATACATCTCACAAGAGAACAATTAGATTGTTGCTCACCATGCGGTTTTCCTAAGAGAAATACCGATATGCAGTGGTAAGTGGGAGGATAGTAAAACTCGATGAAAATCAGAGTAATACTATTCCAGGCATCGAATCCTAATGGAACACAAAATAGTTCACCTAGGTCGGAGAGAGTCAGAAAACAACCTGGGGTATGGGTTTCTGATCTCACCTCATAATGATGTTTATCTTATTGAGGAATACCAACTGACTACGTATGAGGAAGTGATACAAGGTATCGACTCCCTATTATCACAAAGTGTCATGATATCCAAAATGGATTCCATGTATATCAACTTAGTTTGGATACTAGTTGATATGCCGCAAGGCATTGTGAATATTGGTACTGTATAAGTCTTCAAGGAAGACATACATGGATGGAAACATACCAACGTGTAAAGCTAGGCTTGTAGCGGAAAGGTATCATTATCAACATTGTGTTGATTACGATTCAACCTTTTACCTGTTGCCACGGTAAATCCATTTGGATATTGCTTGCTAACGATGCATGTTTTATTTATGAAATATGAAAGCTGAATGGCAAAATCATTTTCCTGAAAAGGAAACCTTTTAGAGGATATTTACAACATCCTGTCGGTTTTGTCGTACCAAAACTAGTAAACAAGGTTTGCGGGTTATTCGATCCATGTTTGGATTGAAGCAAGCATAGGTTCTTGGAATTATCGTTTTGATGTAATCATAATAGTTTATGATTTAATTCAAAACGAAATGATTCTTGTGTATAAGAGGGTTAGTGGGAGCGCACTGACAGTGGCTGTCCTATAAATAATGATAATATGTCATTTCTTGGAAATGATATTCCCATAAAAACAATCGGTGAAAGCTTGGCTTTGGAGAAAAACTCTCCGAGAACTCGTACATTGAAAAATGTACGCGATCTGGTGTCTCACACGCTTTGAGCATATGGATTCACAAACAGGCCAATCCTAGTGATAGTCACTGGATTGATGTTAAGAACATCTGTTAGTATCTTAGAGAACTAATGATGCTGTTTTAAACTATGGAGATGGAGAACTTGAAGTGACTGGGATCACTGTTGCAAGTTTCCTAACCGATAAAGACGATTATAAGTCGCAAACGGTACTACAAATTATGAATAACGGAACAGTGAGCTGGAAATCTTCCAAGCAAGATAGTGTTACCGATTAAACAACAAATGCTGGTTATTGCTGCAGCTGAGGCGGCAATAGGAGCCTTCTGGGTCGATAAACAAATCTAATTAGATTACATATAGTTCTGTTAGCAACTGAGCTAGGCGTCAGCACAGGCTAAAGAATTAATGGTCTCATCAACGATCCAGATACATACTTCGATATTCATCTTATTCGTTCGGATCATACATTGTGGCGATGTGATGATCGAATAAATCGCATCAGATGATAATCATGCAAATCCGCTGACGAAAACCTTTTCTCAGCAGTTTGAGCCAACCGTACATAGTTCAAGTGTTAGACACTTGAATGACTGGCAATAGGCCAAGTGGGAGATTGTTGGAAAATTATGACCCATAGCGCCACTATTTGTACAGATCACGGTGTTGTTGTACAAATTAACTATGTGACAAATGAGATTGTACTCTTATCATTTTTGATTAGATCATCAAGATATATAAATGATAGGAGGTCCCTATGATTTGTTCCTGGATTGAGAATGATATGAGACAGTATCAGTCCACGAAGGATAAATCATTAAATATCCTTAGTCAGAGTATTATCGAGATTGGACATTGATAAATACGTAAAAGACTAGTATTACACTTGTGCGCGTTGTGAGGGCACAACGATATAGTTTCTCATATATTTGGGTATATGATACTCATGCAAGTGTAATATGAGGTTGTGTTTTACCGATGGTACGGGAAACAGATTCGCTCTGGATTGACCCCCTCGGAATTCCATTGGTAGTATGACTATGTGTCTATGGAAATCCGAAATCAGGGTAGATGTATTTGGTCTTAACCTGAGACTTGCACCGCTAATACTTGCGACAATCAATATACTTTGGTTGCGGTCGTCCAGGGCTTTAACATGTTCTGTGTACGCCAATTCTGGGTATATTGAGAATCGTAGTGTGTTGGGTGTGATGTCAAGACGGAAGTGTCACTCCAGTCATATGGAGATGATGGTCACGTAGGATACGGTACTAGTAGTCTTAAGTACTGCAGTCATCGGGATAAAATCAAAAGGTCATGTTTATCCGATTATAGAGACTAGTTACCAGACATCTAACATGTGCTTCGTACGGAGCAGACACAATTCCAGCCCCAGGCCTAGCACGTGATCATCCGATACTGGACAGAAATACGCAATACTACGTATACTACGCCTGATATAGATCCTTTATTCCTGTAAGGATATTTCCGGAGAATTGGGTAGGCATGGCTCTTTGCTAGAGGCCAACCTTGTCTTGTAAATCGGTATAAACGTAGTACTTGGTACTTACGTGTTCGGATAGTCCGACGACCGAATTTACTGCCAACATATCCGGGGATCTCATGGGTCGCTTCCCAAAGATTCACCGATGACGTATGACTCACACTCTAAATTAATCTGGGATTAATTAGAAGAGAGAGAAAATTAATTTGGGATTAATTACGGAGATATTTTATCTAGGATAAAATATCCATTAAAGAGAGATAACGATTAATTTGGAATTAATCGATTAATTAATATATTTGATATATTAAACAAAATTAGATTTCGACACGGAATTAAAATTAGATTTTAATTCGGGCGAACGAGTTAATTTAGAATTAATTCGTTAGCGACTTGAATAGTGATTTCGCTAGGCGTAATCATTTAATTACGACGCAACCGAAAATTCGTTAATTTGGAATTAACGAACCCGAGCCCGGGATTGTTTGCGAGCGCATTCGCATTTCGAATTCGAGTGCGACACGCAAGTCAAATCAAGGGTCAAATCGCTAGTCGCATCTAGCGTCACATCATTCGTCAATCAAGTGATGTATGTCTTTCACTTTGAGTGATTGACGCCAGTCACTATTCACTGATTGATGGATTGATGGAGTTGATGTTGGTGGTTGGAGCCTTAAAGGCTTGACTTTTGGAAAGAGAAAAGGTGTAATTAATTTTGGAAATTAATTGTTGTGTATTAGATACACTTTTCTTCCAACCAAACACAACTATCTCTCATCTCTTTCTCTCTTCATCATTCACGCCCATGGAGGGGCAAAATGCTCACTGGTTTTCTGTCAAAACCGTGAGTTGGGGAGCAAGAGTGTGTGGTTTTTGTGGCAAAAATCACAAGAGCTAGCACTCCGAGAGACATGCGAAGGTGATAGGGAAGTCCACCCATGAGCCGGGAACCATTCGACGAAGCTTGGAGCTTGACGAAAGACCACCATTGACGCCAAACCAGTGAACTGTCACAGCTCACTGCCGAGCAGTTCCATGAGCAGAAATTCGAGTTTTGTTCGTTGCCGCGTCGCTCAACCGATCGATGTGAGTATTCCGCAACTTCGTGATTAGTATTCGCACATATTTCATGCTTATTATTGATCTTGGGACCTTAATAGAAACCAACAGTTTTACAAGCACAAGGACTCTAAATCTTCCCTATAAATATAAAAGCTCGTCCAAAACCCTATAAGAGATACCAATATACAACCAAAGTGTTCTAAACACATATTTTAGAGAGATCCAAAGAGAAAGATTGAAGAGCGACAAGAGAAGACGAAGACGATGACGTCCGAAGACAAATGGATTCGATTCAGGTTTAATCTTCTAGTTTCTTTCTTTAGACTCTAATGATGTCCATTATTTTCTTGACCATACTTTCATTGTTTTATTATTTGGTCATGAACTAACCCTATTATTCTAGAGGATGATGTAATCTATGCTTGAACCTATGTGTTGATTGCCAAATTAATTGTTATGAAGTTTTAATTCAGTTTATTTATATTCTCTTGTGTTTAATACTTCTTATTTGTTGGCCACAAATTAAGATGATGCATGTTTAGAATCTATCGCTCGGGAGAAAGGAATTTTGAATAGGATCTAGAGAATATAACCTAGGAGATTTGTAGAGTTCGGGATAATATATAATCCATTTGAAGTCGTTAATAAAGAATCACAAAGTGTAATGAGTTATTGATTACTAGATTTTTATAGGGACATCGAAGTCTATAATTGATAATATTTTCACTCGACACTCGGGAGAGGGAGTTAGAATAATTTATGGTTCTTGGCTTCTAAACAATACAACCGAATAAGGATTGATTGGCATAGCAAATACATATGGGATATCTAGGTGAAATCAGACTCTAGAATCTCTCTCATCTTGGTTTATCTTCATTTAACGTTTTGATAGTTTGCTTATTTAGTTTTTAATCTTAATTTAGTTTATTTCAAATTGGTTTCTAAATAAAGTTAGGTTTACTAATTATAGTACTTAGTGTGAGTTGAATACAATCCTTGTGGGTTCGACACTCTTTCACTTATCTTTACTAAAACTTGACACCGTATACTTACGGTACGATATAAAATATCGCAACACAATGCACCAAGCGTTTCACCTTTACGAAAAAATCGCTCCCACTTTCGAGGAAAAAAAAAACTTTTTTTCTTTTCTAGGATGTTGAAGTCTTTTTTGGAATAAAAAATCTTTAATTGCATATATATAAAATATATATATTAACGTGCAAGATATTGTTGCTCTTATATATCTTAAGGTGCAAGCCTCAATTATATGAACGTGAACACACACACACACACATATATATTAGCATATGATTTGTTATAATTTTATCCCAATACAACAAAGATAATCCAAGATCTCTCCAAATCAAATTTGTCTATTAAAGGTTCTTTCCAAAATAAATTAGGATACTTAATTAAATTAGGAATCATAATTAAATAAAGACTTCCATATTTAATATTAATTAAGACTCTAATTAATTTAGGTGCTAACCCGCTAAATTAAAGCATAATAGATTAAATATTATTTTTACCCAATAATTAATTCACTATTAATTAATTAATTAATAATTTAACTTACTTAATTTTAATTAACAATTAATTAAAATTATATTTCATTAAATTTAGTTTATTTAATATAAATATTTAAACAATTAAATCTAATTTTATATTTCAAATTTATTAGTCAAATTAATATTTTTGAAATGTCCAGAAAATCCTAATCCAATTAGGAAATCTTATTTTGCCAAACTAATCATCTATTAACTTTTAATAAACATCATTTAATTTGTAACATAGACATGAATTATATTTATGTTGTTGGGATTTTATACGGAATTATAGGGTTAGCGTAGCGGAACGTAAAAAATAGATTTTTCCGATTTCAAAAATTTTTCTTAGAACAATTGAATAAACTTATTTATTTAATTAACCAATACTTAAAATCTGAAATTTTAACCGAAGAAATCATATTTCTATTAATTGCCGAATTGCCCCAATATTTTACAATTTGATCATTTTGGTCCTAAATTGTCAAATATATATTATTTGATTCCAAATCAATCCCAAAATGATTTATACATGTCTAATACATGAAAAAATAATTTGCAACACAAATCCCCAATTTTTCTACAAATGCCGAGAGCACCCATGAATTTCCATTAATTATGATTTGGCCCAAATGTTTAAAACATGTCAAGATCAAATCCAATCAATCCCAAATTTAATATACATCATATATACATCAAATTACATCACATATATGAAAATCCCCAAATTTGGAAAGGGTTATTATCCTAATTTTATAATTTCCTCAAATTGACAAATTAAACCAAATTTAACAAATTCAACACTTTAATTTAATCCATACCACACCAATCAAGTCTCACCATCATGAAAACTCTCAAGAACAATTTTAGGTTAATTATTAATGGCTAAGCAACTCTAGAATGACAACTTTGATTACTAATTAATCTAATAAGCCTAATTACTCCTAATAAGCTTATAAATTACATGCAAAACACATCCAACAAGCTTCAAACACATTTAATTACAAATTCAAATAGTAGAGACATCATCACAATTTGAAGTTAAGAATGATAGAAATAATTTCCTTATTGAAGGGTATAGAAAATTACATATAAAAATTCACAATTTGCTTTGTTTTCTTTCTTTGTTCCTTCAACTTGTTTCTCTCAACTCTCTTTGTAAATATTTTGAAAACTTGTGTAAGTGTTGAAAATGAAAACAAAACAATTTTGTTAAGTCATTCTCCATGTGGCCGAATTTTACAATAACAAAATTAAAGAACAATTATTTTAATTTTGTTTAATTTCCATTGGCACACCTTTTGCTTTAATAAAGTTAACACTTATCTTAATAAAGTAAACTAACAAATGGACCAATGGCATTAAGCCATTAAAAAGTAAAAAATCATTATTTCAGATATTTTTTTATATTAATTAATTTAATTATTTAACAATTAAATAATTAAATAATAAATATAAATATCTTAAATATATTTATTATATTTACATTAAATATCTCAAATACATATATTAATGATATATGTCAAATATCACAATTTGATATTTTATTAATGTGTATTTAATAAAATCAAGTATTAAATATAAATACACATTAATTCAAAAATGACCGTTAGGTCCCGATAGCATGTATTTTTCGTTTAACCGTTAAACGAGTTATAAAAATCAGTATTATTCAAAAAAGTTGTCATAGTGCTCTACGAGTATATTTCATTAGTGAGACTCTCTAGGTTCAGACATATCCGTCACGAAATTAAATTTCGTGTCCATAATTCACCCACCCGTAAATTATGACGAACACTGATAAACTCTCTAAACCATACAGGTCGAGGTCACTGCATACGTATAATCTCTCCGTCACAGGTATCCGGATTATTCCAGAGATATAGATACAAACGTCAAATCTCTATAGATATAATCACGTCGACGTTTCTATTAGCAATCCCTTAATAACACTTAAAAATGATTTCTACAGTATACCACGGGCCCATGGATTTAACAGATTGCTAATTCCATATTGAATACCTATGCTCTGTATATCCTTTCTTGATACACACAGGATATCCTGAGCATCAGTCCACACCCAACGAACAATTGGAGGTCTGATCTAAATAAATCGGTGATGTGACTGCCATCTAAGTGTGGAGGATAACTCATATATCCACAATGGTATCTCAAGTCAAAAAATCACTATGCTCACTCAACCCGAGAAGATTCTTATTGACGTTGGTGTACCATCCATTAAGAATCTTCGGTGAGTCGTTCAGTGTCTATCCGCTATAAACACCTATACGTATATACGAGTCTCCAAGACTCATGGTTCATTGAGAAACCATCAGAATCCAAGATTCCTATATACATGTACCAGTCTCAACGGGTTTACTTTACTGACCAAGTAGTGTAAACCTTGATCGGGAAATGTCTAAGAATGACAACGTCATGATACAACTCAATGTCAGTTGTGACGCTTTTACAGCAGAATCATAACTAATCATTCTAAGGTATGTTACGTCTTTACCATATATAAGAGGATGTTATATAAAAGAAACTGTTTATTTTATTCATAATAAAATGTTACATTAGTGTTTAAATGTAAACCTTAACATATGCGACTGTCATAGGTTCATTATCGAGTAATGGTGAAATATCTTTAATATTTCATCTCCATGATATTCCACAGACTAAGGGTAATCACCTAGCAGCAAGCTGTTAGGCTATATGCCATAGAGCTTCATGTATTGAAAAACGGAATTGATTATTGTAATAATTATAAATGCATTATTCATTTATCAAAGTTGTTTGATTTAAATTGCATATTGTCCAATTGTCTTATTTACCTTGATTACTTTTGTACCTTCAGACTTAGTGTATGTTTGATGCACAATAGGATTTAAGTCTGAAATTAGTAATCTAAATTATCCATAGAGAGCAAATAGAGTGGGTACTTTGTTTGTGGTTTATCTATAGCTGCGGTCTATTCTATATTTACATGATGACCTTGATCTAGGATCGTTCATGTAGTGACATGGGAATGGAGGCACCTTGTATGATGAGATCATATAGGACTGGACTAAGATAAATATGAATTTCTTTTAATATCCGTTAACCCAAGAAATTCATTTTATCTACTAGATGGTCGTATATGGATTAATCTTAATCCTGAGTGTACTATGAACTCCTGCATGTCAGGCTATGTCCTTTGATTTACTATGGTGAGGTTGGTGTTGCAGTCTCAGCCAATAACTACGTATTTTGGGGATATGGTTTGGTATGT